>JBAMBJ010004372.1:0-40617 GCA_037043495.1 Drosophila recens | reverse complement strand
ATAGTTGTTAACAAGAATTTTATTAAAGAAATACTTGTTTATTATTACAATAATTCCCAGAGATGTCAATCTTATTTCTTACTCTAAAAGCAGTTTCAGAATTTTCCTAAGTTCCTGCTGGGTAGCACACTACACACACCCACACAAATAGATACATACAAATAAATTTAATTTATTAATTAGTTGCAAATTATTATAAATTTTTTCATTGCTGTGTTTATTGTTTTATTGTATATAGTGTAAAAAAAGCGCAAACAAATTGTTGCTTATTTATTTCCTGTATCTAAATCAAAAGTTTTTTCTTTACTCTTTTCGGTACTGTTTCTTGTCTGTAAATCTACTGCATATTTTGTTCCTACACACGCTCTATAAACATAGGCTAAACCGGGCACTGTAAGTAATGGATCACTACCAGATGTTGGCTTAATTCCACGTAGTTTTCAGTTTATTAAACTTTTCTTTTTGGCTTGCTTATTCTTGTTAACCGATTGTAGCTAACATCCACAAGCAAGCACGTTATGGATAGTAATTATTATTATTATTTTCTAAATTTAAATATATATAAAATACGGGGCAGCAGCGCTTAAACAACATACTATCAACTAGTGCGACACAACAAATGTTTCTACTAATTAATCGCCAATTGTTAAATGTTATTCTCTACTAAAAACATAAAAAAAAAAAAAACAAATGAATATAGAGACCACGCATACCTTTAATACTGGATGCCAAGAAGGTAATAAGGGATTGGGTTAATAAATAGTATTTATGCGTTGTATAGGCAACAAATTGGCAGCTAAATGGAAAAGAAATTCAAAATTCACATTCAAAAACTAATTTTTTTATATTTAACTAAGTTGTTTAAATATTTAAATTGCCTGAACTTGACTAAAATTTAATTATTTTAAAGCTTATTATTTCTCTGTATTTTTAATTGTTTATGTCCAGCATGGGTAAAGTCCTCCTCTTTAACAAATACTGATCTTGTATGTTACACATTCCCACCTATCCCCTCTATCTCACTTCCTTTTGCTAGCATTCTTTATACTTAAATTGTTTTTGCATTTTGGCATTTGATTAGTTTTTGTCATCTCGATGATAATTCAAGTGTATTTAACTGGCTGTATGCATTTTCTAACTTTTGAAACTGTTATCTTAACTTGTTTATTTAGAATAAATACTAATGATTTTAATGTGCATCCTTACAGGGTACGGCCACGGATTTGGTGGTGCAAATTGTGCTAATTGCCGAGTCCATGCGACTGCAGGCCATGATGGCCACCTATGGCATTCAAACTCAGACGCCACATGAGGTAAGCAGTTATCCAAATATCAGTATTTGGAGCAATTTTAAGGAATTTTAAAAAGAAGAAAAAAAACCAAGAATAAAATTTTAGGAATCCAAAATTGGAAAGAAAAAATTAAGAATCATAAATTAGGAATTTCAACTAAGAAAAATATTCAGAGTACAAAAATTACGAAAAAAAATTAGGGGAAAAAATTGAGAAAAGTATCTTTGCTTTTCCTGTCATTGGATATAGGCCCGAAAAAAAAACCAATAAAAATATGAAGGAGTAGACAACCGTCTTAAGTCGCTACTCAAAACATACGACCAACACAAAAATTAAAAAATTGTGGATTTTTTATATAAGGTTTCGTTGTAGATTTGAAATAAATGGTTCAAATAAATATCACATGCGCTGTTAATCGAAATCCTTATTTTGAAATAAATGGTTCGACAAATTTTGTCTTTTTGCTAATAAATAGGAAAAGGTGAAATCAAAAATATTTTATTAAAAATATTTTCATATTTTTGTTTTTCTAATTTTTCTTTTCCTAATTTTTGTCTTCCCAATTTTTGCTTTCCCAACTTTTGTCTTCCTAATTTTGGAGTCCTAATACCTGTATTCTTATTTTCGGATTCGTAATTTTGAATGCCTAATTATTCGATTCCTAATTTTTTTTTCCGAATTTCCGAATTCTGTGTAATATTCTTCGACATTCGTATATAGAATCGTCTGTAACTGCTTTTAACTCAATAAATTTCCACTTTTTCTCAGGTGGAACCCGTGCAAATTTGGAGCTCCACGGAGCTCATCAAAGTCTATCAGCATCTGGGTGTCAATAGCAAGGTTGGACTATCGGGTCGTCCATCCCGTCCAGTTGGTTCGCTGGGCACCAGCAAAGTCTATCGCATCTGTGGCATGACCGTGCTCTGTTATCCCCTGATCTTTGAGGTCTCCGACTTTTATTTATACCGTGATATGGCATTGCTTATTGACGACATCAAGACGGAGCTGCAATTTGTGGGCAAATATTGGAGGCTGTCGGGCAGACCGACAGTTTGTCTGTTGATTCGAGAGGAGCACATGCGTGATCCGCAGTTCAAGGAGATGCTGGATCTGCTGGCCATGCTGAAGAAGGGCTATTGCGATGGCATGAAGGTGCGCATTGGCCGTCTGCAGAATCTCATCAGCAGCTCCTGCATCGAGCACTTGGATTTCATGAACCAAAGCGATCTGACCGACAATGAGAATGCATTCTCCCAAATCAATCACGAGTATATTGGCTATCAATCGCTGACAGATGTGCCCAAGGCGTTGACCTATGTCGAGGAGAAGGTTTCCGTCGCGGTAAGTCAATCAATTGATTTACTCTCTTCAATTTAAATTTATTTCTTTATATATTTTTGACAGCATTATGATAGCAAACCCACGCCGGACATTATCCATGCCCTGCGCAACACCGACTCCATCTATTGCCTCTGCCAGCTGTGGGGCATCCTGCTGAACCGTGAGGGTCCACACTATGAGGTGAATGGCCTCAATGTAAGCACGGCTTTGACGCAGCTTTATCATCGTGCTGGTTCCCTGCGTTATTGGCGCGCCGTGCGCTATTGCTCCTCGTTGTTGCATCACATTGTGGACTCGATCAGTCCGTTTATTACCACTGTGCTGGTCAATGGCAAGGAACTAACCGTTGGCATCATCGGCCAAAAGGAAACAGTGTTCGATAAGCCAATGACTCCAGCTGAGATTCAGAATGTCATGTACACCAGCGTGCAGCCGTACAATGTCATACAGGCTGTGCTCCAACAGGAGGTGGTGTTATATTGTGGTCGTCTCATTGCCACCAATCCATCCATGTTCCGTGGCATATTGAAGATTCGCATTGGCTGGGTGCTCGAAGCCATGCGCATCTATCTGCAAATCTCGGGACAACAGAGCATCGATGTGGACAATCTGTCGCCGTTCCAAGTGCGCATTCTGCTGCAAAAGGTGCTCACGGTTAGCGAGTGGGCCGTGGAGGAGAAGTAAGTGAAGGTGCCAATCTTTATATTTGTTTTATCATCATTTATTCCATTCAGGTTGACAACCTTGCAACGCCGCCAGCTGGAGGGCTGTTTGTGCCGCGTGCCAAAGCACTTTTATAACAAGATCTGGGAGATTCTTCAACGCACGCCGCAGGGCATCCTCACGCAGGGTCGTCATCTGCCTGCCACGCCCACACTGACAAGCATGAGTCGCGGCGAATTATCATTCAACTTGCTCGTGGAGGAGACGCTCATTTGCATTGATCGACCCGAAAGAAGACAGATTACAGTGGAGCTGCTCTGCATTGTGGCCACCATTTTAAATCGGTAAGTCTGCCATGGTTAAAGAAGATTAATCCATGCTTATAATTAATTATATTTGTCATTTAGCAATCCCGAGCTGCACTTTAAGCAGGCGCTCGACTTGGATGGCATAATTGCGGAAGCCTTTGCCATGTACTGCAAGGATAACAATATAGAGCATCAGCCGCTGACAACGGAGCACAAGCAGGAGGATTTGACAGCCTTCTACTCGTTGCCCTACTCGGAAACTACTGGGTATTTGGCACGTGCTGCCGTTAACAAAGTGCTGCAGGGCGGCATCTTCTCCACCGCCGAGGATGATGTGCAGCTCGATGGCGACCGTTTGCATGATGACAATTGCAAGGTGTCCTAGGGCGGAACATTGCTATCAGCCGATGTACATAGCACAGTCTGGCATATCCTCGTTGTTGATCCACCTTTGATAAACATAAACTAACTGAACTATCCAAAGCAGCTCGAATTTGTAGCCTCTTCTAAATAATCTTTATTATATGTTTACTCTTCTCTTCTTGTCCTTGCCTTAGTTGTTAATTAAATGTTATATACTATTGTATTACATTATATACTTTGTTGCAAACAACAAATTGGTTACATCCACTGTCAATGTTTAGATTATAGGTCAATGTCGTTATGGGGGTGGGAAACCCCTGCAATATTGTTGAACTCGCTTTACGCAATGCCAAACCAAGACAAACCAAGGCGTATCGATTATTATATCACCTGAACACCTATAAAAGCCCATTGTTTGCTCCTCACTCGGTTTACTACGTTTCAAACAGTTCAAACAGACGGAATGCGAGCACCCGAGTGGATGAGCAATGAAATGGCGCGTTTAACGCATAAACTGGAACGCTATAAGCCTACAAACAGTGGATATAATCGCATACAATCCATCAGACTATCTAAAAGCGTTACACAGATGCTGAACAATCCATTACCAGCTGTTGGAGCCAACACCGTCAACGCCACACAGACGGATACCCAGCAGCGGGAGAGCTCCTATACGACTCCACGTCGACGTGGCGTCCTCAGTCGCAGTGAATCCCACTGGGAAGAGGTTTATCCAGCGGTCAAGTTTTGTCGTCAACAGAGCAACGAGAGCGCATCCAGTCTGGACAGTACAGAGAGCAAATTTACGCACTATCGCAATTGCTCGACGCGCATTACTTGAGTTCAGCCTGGAGATTTAGCTACACGTACTTATTTTAAATTTATATGTTTTCTAATTTTAAAGCAGTAAGAATTCAAAAAATATATATTAAAAATATATTTGCGTTAAAATTAATAGTTTACTCAAGTGTTTACTTTTTAGATTTGTGTAGTTTTCAGATTGATGGATTAATAGAGGAGCTCAAGTCTCGTAAGCTTGTCATTTTAATACAAGTCACAGTCAACTCAATTGTTCTGATGCAAGAGTATAATACTCGAGAGAAAGCCAAAATGAAGAATCTCCCCAAAAATTTTAAAATATTTCATCAGCCACATATTTTTGTTTTTCTTACGTGCCCAAAAGATCCCAAAATAATGCAATTGTATTTACCACTTTAATACAATAAATTTTGAATCTCTATTTGTAATCATAGTATTTTGATTTTTTTTGTAAGCTAATTTTTTAATATTAAACACTAAAAATAGGTACATTTTTTTTGTAGTTAAATATACTTTTACGTTTATGATTATATTGTTCGCTTCTTGGTACAAAAATTAGTTGATTTTCAGTTTATTAATTCATTTAAATATGTATAAAATAGCACATAATGTTGTTAGTTGGCGTGTGTGTGTGTGTTTTTTAGAGTGTGAGTGTGTGTGTGTGTTCAATCTAATGCTAATTGGAGATTGCCCATTCGAGATACATATTAAGTATACGCAGGGCGTATTTGATGTTGACATTTCAATTTTTGATTAAGCAGAACGCGTTGTAAGCCTTTTAATTATTGCATTTTGATATGAAATTGCCGCTTATCCATTAAGCAAATAATACAATTTGCATTCGATATACAAAAATATGCTAATGTGATATGCCTATAAATAAATTCAACGCTTTATATAAATACGCATGCAACATATACGCACAATCCACAATATATATATACTACCATAATCTATTTAACAAACATTTCCAACATATGCATACATAATATCAATTTAATTATTGTAGTTTTCTTTGTTTTGTTTTCTAAGGCAACAAAAATATTTTTTGTAAAAAATCTGAAGCTTGCGCACACGACATGAATTACATACATATATATTATTAATAAATATTATTATTAATTTAAAACATTTATTGTTGATTGAACTTATTTATTTTATTAAGTTGAATGCTTCATGCGTAGTTTAAGTTTTTACTTGAAGTTGTTATTTAGTTATTAATTGATTTACAATTAAGTTTTGTAAAATGCTAAAAATCCCTGAATATGAGTTCTCATTATTATTATTATTATTATAATTATAACAATAAGTATTATAAATTTTATACACACATACATATATAAGTATGACTTAGTTAATAACTTAGGCAAATAATTCCATTTAAATCGTTCAGGCAATTACAATTAAACTAATTAAACAGCAACACTTTTCGCTTACAATTCACTTAATTAATTAGTTACAATTGCTATACTTAAGACATGCACTAGTTATAATTAGTTGGTGTACAAATTTCTCATCGACTTTAACATAGTTTTCACATTGCGGCAGTACTTGACATCATTTAACTACACAATTATTATTGTAATTAACTGTAAGTGTTTGTTTGTTTCTTAGTTGGGATGCTGTATTAATTATTATTTATCGTTTTCCTTTTGTGATTCAGTTTTTCCATTTTCGAATTTTCGTTTATCCATATTTTGTGGTTTTCTTTTTCTCATTTCTAACTAATTGCTGTAAAAATTTAAAAAAGACTATGAAACCTACGTTAACGCAATTATACGTACTAAATACGTAATCAAATTCCTAATTAACTCAATTATTTAAATTACTTATTCGACCTATGTTATTGTTGTTGTTGCTGTTGATATTGATGCTGTTGATGTTGTAGCTGCTCGGGACGACGCACACTCATCCGACTGGGTATCGAGTCGGTATCGCCATCATCATCCAGATACTCCTCCTTGGGACGCGTCCACTTGATCAACGTTTCCGGCGAGCGATACAGGAAGAGCAGCTTGGCAAATAGATCCTCCTCCAAAGCGAATTCCAATGCCTCACGCACCTAAAAAGAAACAAGATTAAATGTATTAAAGTTTAAAAAATGACACAAATTAAATTTGGTTCTTGTGATTTATTTACTCCAGCAAATAAAAAAAATTATAATTATAGTTAAAGTTGGCTTGATTGGAATATGATATAAGATGAAGGACTAGACCTTATTTAGGAGTATAAACGATTGACAGTACTCAACTGCAACGTATAACAAAAGTAAAGAACACAGAACTCTCTCTCCCCTCCTTAAAATCATCCCTTTTTTTTCCTTTCTAGAAATCCCTGACCTTACTAACTCTAATACTTGTATTATTACTAAATATTACTACTAATACTTTTTGATCTGATTGGGTTTTTCTGGGTTTTCCCCAATCCTTGCAATAAATGTTAGATCATTTTAAAAAAATTTGAATACCCCCAGATTTTTAATTTTTAATTTATCATTTCAGTTAAATTAAAATTTAATTAATTTAATATTACTTAATTTTTTATATTACTCAACTTTTAGTTTAACATAAATTCTGCTCAACTGTACTTAGTTGACATTAAAAAACTAAATAAATAATTTCCTGTAGCAAAGCAACACTTACCAAGTAAATGTCCAGACATAGTTGCAACACTCTGTCCACGTAGGGCAAATCCTCAAACATGATCTTGCGATTCTGGCCACCAATAAAGGATTTCATGAAACGCGAGGCCAATAACACAAACGTTGTATAAAGACCAATGATGCTAAAGGGAATTAAGTTTAAACATTAAATATAAGTTGAAATTAAAAAGAAGTCAAAACTCACCCGCCGGCTGTGAGGAAACTGAAGGTGGAGGGGAACTTCTTGTCATTGAAAGTGTACATGACAATGCCGGAGTTGCAGTCGCTGTAGGGCAAGTCCTTCAACGTGGTATTGTAAAAGGAGTCGTTGCAATAATCGCGTATCTCCCACCAGAGTCCATTGGTCGCATTGTCGCGATGCATTTTAATGATCAGCGGTCGATATTCCTGCTCCTTGCCGCTCAGCACGGTGACCACGAATGCATCGCCCGAGTTGAGCACCTTGATGAACTTGGGTATCATATTCGGCAGCACCACAACCACCTCCTTTGTGCTATTACCAATGCGTGTGGGAACAGTGGGTGTGGGGCCAATGGGTGTCGTGCCAGTGGGTGTGGGGTCAGGTGGTCTGGTGCCAGTGGGTGTGGTGCCATTGCCTTCACTGCTCTCCAGTTCATCCAGCGTCTCGTTCAACATGTTGATGAGCGCAGCGCGTCCTTCAAATGATTCATCCAGCTTTATAATATGCTCATCGCCCACATTCTCCTTGAGACCCTTTGCCGGCGCCTTGCGAGTCAGCGAATAGGAGAAGCGGGCAATTAACGTATGATCTGCAAGGATTAAGAAGAGATTAGTTCTGTTTCTCGCCGACATAAGATAACTTACTATTCCGAAGATCGTTAGTTAAGCGCTGCTTGTCCGGCGGCGCAATGTTCCACAGCGAGGGCGAGTTCCCGGCCAGCTTGACAGCCGCCACATCCGTGGGATCGTAGCCAGCTATAAAGGTCAGCGCCTCCTTTTTGTTGTTCTTGAAAAAGGCACTCGTCATCTGGCCGTACATCTTGGAGTCGATCTCGAAAATGCTGTCATAGTTGTTGGTCGTATAGATGGGCTCGTAGGGTCCAATCCGAATGGACAATGACACCTGATAGGGCACATTGGATGTGCCCACGGCATTGCCAAGGGCAAACAAACAGAGCGGTCCCCAAATACAAATCACAATCAGCAGGACAACTGTGCCGCCCATGATGAGCTTGGATATCGCAGCCTTCTTCTGCGCCCGCATCGCCGGAAAATCGGTTTCCGATTGTCGTGTGCAGCGTATCAGATAAATGTTGGAGAAAATGTCCTCCATCTTCAGCCAGTCAAAGATGGTCATGGTGCTATCGATGCACACCCAATCGAGGATCGTGCGCAGCTCGTAGAGGAACGGTATTTGCATGTACACCTTAAACGCAATCATATTGACCATCGAGAAGCCCTTGGTGAAGAAGTTGCCCAGAATGCGCTTCGGATAGCCCGATTTGATTTGATATGAGCTCAACAGCATATAGAAGCACTTGATGACGTAGAAAATGATTGGAGGTGCCAGGGAATTAAAGGTTCGCTCCGTAACCACGGGCACCACAAAGAACATCCAGATGTGTATGCCAATCACCGAGAAGAAGTGGAATATGATCTTGTTGACGAGCGCTTTGCGCAGATACAGCGCACGATCGATGACAATGAGGAGGAACTGCACCAGCAACATGATCAGGAAGGGTACGGGCACCTTATTCTCCGCCAAATAGGTTTGCACGCCGCCATCGCTCTCCGTTTGTTGGGTCTAGAAATGGAATTGTTTTAAATTAAATATTATAAAATTCGTTATCTTTACTCACGCCAAATGCCGTGAAGCCAAAAAGCAGCACAAAGAAGTTGACAAAGTCACAAAGGAACATCAGGGCATAGACATCGGTGGCCAGGCGGGATTTGTGCACCAGACTGAAGAAGAATTTGTGCAGCGAAGATGTGTACTTGGTGCGTCTGCAAAGCAATTAAAGATAAAGATACATAAAGTTATCCTAATGGATTTAAAAAAGCTGTTTACTTACTCCAATTGATTGATGGCTGACTTGCTGTACTCCGGCGAACCAGGCAACGAGACCTGGCTAACTTGCAGACTCAACTTCTGTGCGGCATCCTCGGTAAGCTGACGTGAATCCGGCTGGGAGAGATTGTCGCTATCTTCGCGATCGTCACTAAAAGTATAAACAGAAATTTAGCAAAGATAGACGACATGAATATTAATTTATAATCATTTATTATAATAATTTATAGAATTAAAAATTACTGTGTGCTTTTGATGTTGATCAGGAATACACAGTAGCTCACAAAAATAATGTTATGATGCAAAAGTTTTTCTAAACAATTTTAATAGTAGCTGTAAAAAAATTTTTAAAAAATCTCTTCGCTATTATTTTTTTTTATGATTTTTTGAAAATTGCTAAAAATGACTATTTTGGCCACTTTTTCCTCCTTTTCATACAAAATTTTTGTGAGATCATCCCACTCAAAAGATCATAAAAAATACTAGCGAAGAGATTTTTTTAAATTGTTTTTACAGTCACAATTAAAATTGTTTAGAGAAACTTTTTGCATCAAATTATTTTTTTTTTAAATCGAGGATAAAAGTAATTTTCCATATTTTCAAATTATGAGTTGACCTAATTTTAGTTTTCTGTAAATTCTTTAATTGGGTTAGAATTTTAGCTAGTTGTAATTCAAGCTATTGAATAAAGTTGCTTTGTGTGCTGATTGAAATAAGCTGTGAGCTACTGTATATACTTATTGGGGTCCTGCCTCTACATCTTTTCTTTTTAACATACAATACAGAAATGGGCTCTAAGAGCACCGGATATTTATAATTACGTCCACTTACATGCTGGCCGTGGGTTTGGTGAACTGTTGATCCACATCCTTGTATCCCGACTTCCACAGACCCTGCGACTTGAGCAGATAACGATGCAGAAAGAGCACCAGCAGCAATATCAAATCATAGACCGCATAGTGTGTCTTCATCTCGACGCCAAAGATCTTGGCGGGAGCCAACGGTTGATTGGGCAAACTGTGATAGTTGGCCCAAATCAATTTAAACTGAAAGATGCACTTGATCAGCACAATGGCCTGCGTGTAGGCAATCAATGTGACCCAAAAGGTTTTCGTTGGACGAGGCAGGGATAGTGTGCCCCAGAGGAAGACCATCAGGGGCAGCGGCAACGAGATGAGACTGGCATTGACCACCTACAAAAGATGAACGAGGAAAAGATGAATTAAGGATTCCCTTTGATCGAATGATTCAGCTGTGACTTGCCTGATTGATGAAAACGACGATGTAGCAAATGAGATCCGTGTTGGCCAGCAGAGCATACCAGGAGGAGATTAACACCTCGACAATGATGTGATGATCGCGTTGGGCAAAGTTCTCCTCCTCCATGTTGAATTCTCCGGCGCTGCAAGTGGCAAGCAAAAGATTAGAAAAAGATAAAAGGCTGTGGCAAATGGAAAAGGGGAAACTACCGCATGCCTCAGTGCAAGGATCATGTGCGCTGCATGCTATGCAGTCTACATGCGTGTGTCTTTCTCAATATATGTGTGGTTGTGAGTGTGTGTGTGTGTGGGGTGTGGTAAACTAATAAACAAGAATGGAAGCCAAACAACAATACATACATAGATACATACTAGCAAAGAACGCACATAGATTGGCATTGACTTGAAATTAAAATCAAAGCAAATACAAGAACAACAAATTAATTGAAAGACAGTCACAACAGACAGAGATAGATAGATAGGTAGATAGATAGTAGAGGTCGACATGGCTGCATTCAAATGAGACATTCATGCCCAACTGAATTGAATGAGTTCGGCTGCGTCATCCAATGAATTGAGTGAATTGAATGTATGAATTGAAACCGAAAACTTCACATTCAAAAAAGGCAGACTGAATTGAATGACGAAATAACTGAAAAAACGAGTGGGGGATAAGTGCCGTAATTTTAGTTTCTTTTAATTTAAATTAAAAATCTAGTTACGAAAACAATTCAATGCCCCAAAGTTTCTGATATCCAATTTTGTGAGAAACAATATTAACTGTAACATATAATATAAATTATAAGAAAAATATATGTTGTATTCTGAGTACTCTGAAAATCTTTGCTTCATTCATTTCATTCGTTTCTGGTTCACTCGATGCAGTTCATATGAGTACTCAAATTAATTTCAAAAATGAGTATTCAATCGTGAGAACCGTATCTTTGAATTTATTCCACTCAGAGAACTGAATTAAACTCACGAGTACTCAGAGACGCTCAAGTTTGAATTTAGCCGTGCAGACCTCTAATAGATAGATAGATAGATAGATAGATAGAAAGAGAGATAGATAGAGGGGGGTTAGTTGAAAGTGAATTTACGATGATAATGGCATGTTCCCTTTTGGTTAGACTGAGACAACGATACGTATGCATATACATTTGTGGGTTAATTAACAACAGCAACAACAGCAACAACAGCAACAGCTCTACGATTAATTGCAACTGTGGGCGTAAGTAGGCGTGTGGGCGTGGCCAATACCTGTCCACGTGCTCGTAGGACCAATTTTTGCTCAGCGAAGCCGATCCGATGCTCGCCTGCTGTTCATGATGCGGATGCGGCGGATGCGGATGCGGCGGATGCGGATGCGAATGTGGATGCGGATAATGATGCGGCGTTTGCTGCTGCTGTTGCACGCCGCGCTCCATAGATGGCGCTTTAATGCGTATTTCGGGCAAGCCGCAATCCGATTTGCGGCTACACATATTCATGTATTAAACACGTTTGAGTGTGTGGGTGTGTGTAGTGTGTTTAAGTTTTTCAAAATGCACAGTATAATAGAAGTACAATTAGAGTATAGTATCATACGAGTAGTAGTAGGAGAAATGAAATCATTGCTCAAGTATTTAAAGTGTTAGACGCATGTTTTTAAAGAGTCTTTAAAGTTATGTATGTATGTAGTTTATTTGTATGTGTGTTAGTTGCCCTTAGAGACAGGTTTTAATCATTTAGTAATCGCAATAGTTATCAAAAATATTGGTGACAAATAATGTTGAAACTATTTAAATTACTTACCCTTTTGTTGGCGGCGATGAACTGATTGATTGTTTTCTAAAAACAAAAATTCAGATGATCAAAATGCGCGCATCAAATGTAAAAATGTAAGAAAAAGAAATTAGTAAAGATTTTGTTTTGATTTTAGTGTGTTTTCCTTATTCCTTCTGCTTTGCTTTTCAAATTTTCACATCAATTGTTTAATTTTCTTAATTGCGATTAATTTTCAAAATAATACAATTAATAATAATAATAATTTTTTTTAAATTAAAAATAAATAATAATAGCGATGTGTGCAGTCTATAAGACGAGTACGCTTTTTAATTTGGGTTATTCCAGCTCTAATTTAAGCTAACTAGGAGATACCCTGTACCCAGCTTTGGAGATCTTTAGAAAATATCAAATTAATTACTTTATATTCATTATAAACTTAAGGTCTATACAGCCTTATAATACAATTGAAAATACCTATCATTATCTTAGCTAACCTAAACTACCTATTAAAATTATTCACAAAAAATTATAAAATCTAAAAATGTGATTGAAAAAATTTCATAATTAATAAATCACAATATAAATACTAAAGAGATCTTTAAAAATTAATACAAACAACCAAGATAATTGAGTAAGAATCAAGGACCGCAAATAAGAGTTATGAGAAACTGGGTAAACTTGTATTTTCAATTTTTATTATAAAAATTAAAGTTATTTTCAATTTTTATTATAAAAATTAAAGTTATTTTTATAATATTGAAAAATAATTATTATTTTCAATTTTTATTTTAGAACTTTTATTTTCAATTGCTAAAATAAAAATTTAAAATAAGAGTTAAATTATAATTTTTAGATAAAAATTAAAATTTAAATATTGTTTTATAATTTTTTTCTTTTAATTAAAAAAAAAAAATCAACAAATAACTTTTATTAAATAGTTTATATTTTGAAAATTATATTCGTTACGGTCCCTGGTAAGAATTCATTTTAGCTTGAAGTCAACTAAATTTGTATACTTTTAAATTTTCCCATTAAATCTCAGCTTGGGTACAGAATATTTTAAAAGATGATAGGATCACTTTTAGAGAGAGGGTATGGTGAGCTGTTTGGTTTTTACCTAGAGGTTGCTGCATCAACGGTATCTACGGGTATTTCGATGATATCTTCGTGGTGGTGTGGTGTACTGGTTGCTGGTGGTTCTAGTGATTCTTGCGGTGTGAGCGGTGTGGTTGTTGTATTTGTGTTAAGTGGTGTGCTATAGTGTTCGTTTGTGAGATTTGTGTCTGGAGTAGTTGTTGTTGTTGTAGCTGATGTTGTTGTGGCTGGCGGTGTTGTTGCCGTGACCTGTGATCGGCGCGGTGTTGATGATGTTACAGGCTGACCACCATTCTCATCACTATCAAGACAATGCACAACACAACACGATGAGGTGAAGTGGTGAGTTTTGAATTGTGTGTTGTGTTTTTTTTTGGTTTTTTTATTTTTATATTTTCAATATTTTTGTAGAAGCAGGTACACAGTTTCAAACACACGTAACACAAAAGGTAACATATGCAAATAAAAAAAAGAAGAGAAAAAAAATATGTAAACAATAAATCAAATTTTGTTGCTTTCAAAAAATTCAACACAAACTTGAACAAAACGCAAAATGAATTATTTTATGGTATTTAGAATTTAACGATTAACCAAAATCCAAAGATCAAGAATCAAAAAGAACGTTCGCTACGCTAAAACGTACGTTTCCAGTCTCGACACAAAAAGAAATAAATTTAACAAAATGTATAGGGTAAATGTATATTTAAAACGCAAGCGGCGCACACTCCTCAAAGAGAGAGAGAGAATGTGACGCCTTCTAAATACCTCTCGAGATTCGATTTGAGAAAGTGGAACATGGCGGCAGCACTGGACAGACCCAGACGATTCAACGAGCTCGATTCCTGTAAATAAATTAAATTTAATATTGAGTATATAGCTGTTAAATTTCGATTAGAATTACTAATCAATTAAATTATTTTTGGAAATAATCGTAGTGACTATATAATTCACTGTTGATAAATTTGTGTTTATTTAATGATTACGATTACAAAAAATCAGAAATTATCTAAAATTATTACAATTATTCAAAAATAATCAGAAATAATCTTTTTGAGTATTCGGATTATTTTTGATTTTTTTTCTGATTATTTGTGATTATATTTGGTTATTTATGACTATTTAGTAAAATACAAATTATTTTAAATTTTCCCAATTAAAGTAGCCAAAATAATCAGAAATAATCAGAAAAAAATCAAAAATAATCCGAATACTCAAAAATATTATTATTTATTATTCTTGAATAATTGTAATAATTTTAGATTATTTTTGATTTTTTGTAATCGTAATCATTTAATAATTGGGCAAAGCCAATAATAATTACAATTTTATCATTAGCTCCACTTTTAACCAAAAATAATCTAATTACTAATGATTATGATTACTAATCATTGCTTAACAGGTATGTATGTGGTACAGTAATCACTTGATTTGTTAAGCCCACCTTTAGAGTTTTCTTCTCGCCCGCTAAAATGCGATTGACGAAACGATAATTTCTGGAGAATCGATTCAGGCGTATGGTCAATGTGACCAAGAAGCCTTCAAGCAGTCGTATAATGGGATTCGTATCGAAATCCTCATCGGAATCCTTGGCCGTCACATCGCCGCTATCGGGCTCCATTTTGGATTTACTATCCGAGGTTTCCTTCGAGGTGGCTTCACGCGGCGCTGCAGCTGCTGGCAGATCGGTTATGTCCTTTGTGGGCTTCGGACTGCTGATGAAGGTGGCGGCCGCATCGCGTTCCTTGGAGACGCCCTTGCTGGTCGAGGGGAAGAAGTCTGTGGGCGCATCCCTTGATTTCTGTGTGGGACAAGAGAAAATCTTATTAGCCACGTTGGGTAATGTTTTGCTCTCACTTTTCAACATCGACACGCAAAGAACGAAATAAAGTTGAATATAAAAGATATGTATATATATATGGATATTTGTACATTTAAAGTATATATATAGCTTAAGTGTGTGCGCCAACTTGTTGTTGTAGTTGTTGTTTGCAGCGCATTTAACGGGTGAAATTAATTAATTAAAGAAACACTTGATGTTTATTTGGTGCGCCAATTAAAGAATTTTGTTTGTCTCACAACTGGATCGAGAATCTGCGGATCACAGGGGGGCGGTGATTGGGTCTCGAGTAGCGTCTGACTGCGACGACCAAAGTCGAGGGGTTCGGAGAATGTCGATGTTCGTATGCCAATGTCGCACTCAATCGTATCGTCATCATCATCCGCATCAGCATCACGATCACGATCATCATCTAGTTCGTCCAGCTCATCGATCTCCTTCTCAGCGTCCAGCTTGAGGGCAATACGTGATCCCGGCTCGGAGGCATAGGAACGTTCACGCATATACAAATGACGACGGTACTCGGCATCATTTAGATCCTTCCAAACCTTTTTAAGTCAATGGCGCGTTTAAGTTTAAGGGAATTCACAACAAATTATAGGACATGCATTAAGCATGCATATTGATTATCGATTATAAAGAATTATCCTACTACGTCAGTTCAACTTTTCTTTTTTTATGATACAATTTTTTATAATTCCATACTTACATCATATAAAGTCTTCCTTCGCTGCATTTTCATCTCGCTTTCCGTGATGTTTTCCTCCTCCATAAAATCAATCTCATCGTGTATCAAATCCAGCTCAAATTTGTCATCCATCTCCTCAAACATGTAATAGTCGCCAGCGCGTGTAGCTTTTGATTTATAAATATTATTAATAAAATAATATTAGTCAAATTGCTTAACCCATTTAATTGAACTAATGACAACATTCAGAAGTGGTTATAGTTATAGATATAGTTATAGAATGATTTTAGTTTACAGATAGTAGCACACAAAACTTCAGCTCATATTTAGCAACAATTTGCATGCAGCTTTTTGCTATTTTTATATATTTAACTATATATTCAATCTGCTTAAAGATTATATACAAGGCAATATATCGTAAAGATGTCTATATAGATATAGATGTTGGTTATATTTGATTATAAATGAGGATGATACAAATCAAGCACAACAAATAAAATAATAAAATTTACCATGTGGATGCAATTTAATATCCTTCCCTCTGCGTACTGTTGGTGCAGGAAGTTCTATAATAAAATACACACACAAATCAATCAGAGAGAATAAACATAAAGAAATCAAACTATATTCAAATAATATTGGAGTGTTGAAAATAATTTAAAAATAAAATAACTTTAGTAAATATAAAAACTGATTTTGTCAAATCAGTCTTTAAATAAAATGTCAAATTACGTTTTTCTTTTTCCCATTTAAAATAAAAGTTATTAAGTCACGAATAATATTTACGTTTTAAGTTAGATTCTTTGTAGCCAAATTAAAATTAGTTAAATCAATTGAATGCATATAATATTTTAAAATCACAATATTTTTATAGCAGACTGTAGCAAAAATAAATTTGATTAGAAAATTGGCAAACGCAGCTCGTAGCACTTTTCGGTATTATTAGCAGAAGTAACACAGATAGAAGTAGTAGTTAAATAAATGTAGTTTTAGTCTTGAAGTTAGATCATATTTTACACTTGTAGAAGCGCGCATAACTCTGATAACGCTTTTGGCATCGATTCAAGTAATCAATCAATGAAGTATATAGATATATATGAATAAAAAGACCGCTAAATAAGTGTTATTTACAAATGTATTCAGTTTGGAGTGGTCATTTTGCTTGAGGTCTGCTACACACGACCTCAATGAGTTTTTATTACCCCCTAAAAGGGCACACACATTAAACAAAAGTTCTTTGTACAATGTTTCAGTTTCATTTACAGTTAAGAGATACAAAAAAGTATAAAAGTTTAAATGAAAATTGATAGAGTAATAAGATTCATCCAATACATGGTCCATGCAGCAGTGCGGGCTCATAGAAGGCGCACATCAGCGACTCCATATAGTAGGCCGTACCGACGGGTCCCCAGCTGTGGGGACGTTGTGCATATCTCAAGGCAGCCTCATCCCTGGCGCCGGACAGGTTGCTGGCACGTCGTAGGCGGGCCTGTGCCTCGTCCAGCGA
The DNA here is from genome assembly GCA_037043495.1 of Drosophila recens. NCBI lineage: Eukaryota > Metazoa > Arthropoda > Insecta > Diptera > Drosophilidae > Drosophila > Drosophila recens. The sequence goes on along the minus strand of JBAMBJ010004372.1, from coordinate 22,987 downwards.
GTAGCTGGCATTGCCCATGCTCAGATGGCGGCGATGCAGCGACTTTTGGCGCATCGTCACCAGCTCCTCGTGCTGCGGCGACTGCTCCAAGTGAAGAGAGACGAGAATTTAATTAAAGATTCATTTGTTCTGATTACTTTGCCTGTTTACCACATCTTGCTTCAGGGGCGAGTGTTTGATGGACACCGTTTCATTCCAGGACACGGCTGCATTCGTCGAGGATTGTCGTCGATGCTGACGTCGCAGATTGGGCGTAAGATTCGCACTGGAGGCCAACGCTGTGGCATATGCCACCAAAGGCGGCACCAAAGTCGGCACTGTTATCTGTCCACTTTGCTCGGACGGCGCCAATCCCAGCGAGATGCGCTTGGGCTCCAGAAAACCCTCAGTAAGCAGAGTCGAAAGTGCTTCAGTGCTTGGTGTCGTTGGCTTCGAGAAATTCAAGTGTTTAATGGATTGTTGCCTTGTGTAACCAGCGTCACTTACAGCTGTTGGCGTAGCCTTGGGTGCCATCAATGTAGTCGGTTCGTCGGGTTCCTCACTGACGGACTGCACATCCGCATACTCCATGGCGTCATCGCAGAGCATAATATTAATCTCTGGCTCAATGATGACAGCCGCATCGGCGCTATCGACGCTCTCGGCGCTGCTGCTGCTGCTCGACAGCAGCGAGGCACGAGCTGGCGAGGATGTGCCCGAGCTACTGTTGCAGCTGGGACCATCGGGCGTCTGATAGCCAGAGCCCTGACAGGATACGAAGCTGCTTTGATGCGCCAGAGGCGCTGCCTCAGACAACGATTGCTCCATGGGCGTGCGGTGCCCTTATTTATTTATTTTAATTTAATTCAAGGATTAATTAAGAATACACAAACACACGCGCGACACAACAATTTCCATAGTACAAAATGCAAAAATTTGGAAAATTGCGCAAAAACAAATAAAACGACACCAAAAATCGCGTATCCCAATTCCCAAAAAAAAAAAATAGAGAAGCCAAGCGAAAATCCAGATTATTTTGGCCAACTTACCATCAAAGTGGGTTTGTTTGTCTAAGGGACGCAGCATCTTCTGCTGTGTGGCACGAATGCGCTCCATCTTGCGCTTGATCTTGTGCAGCACCTGCTTCTCATGGTCATGCCGATGGGCAATCTGCTTCTGCCGCAAGCTCTCAATGATGTCGGCACCTCTGCAATTAAATTAATTAAATATTATTAAATAATATGAAGTAAAAATAAGTTTTGTGTGGTCCGGTAGCTCAGTGGTTAGAGTCGCCGACCTAAGCAGAACTTCCAGTTTGAAAAAACTGGGTTCGATTCCCCCCGTCAATAAAGTCAAGCATGTGTTTTTAAATTCTTCGGAATGAAACGCAAATATAAAATTACTTCCCGTCATATAAAAAAAAAAAAAAAAAAAAAAAAGTTTTATTGGGGTACCTCATACGAACTCCGAAACTTTTTAAAGGAAAAAAAAAGAATTAGAAAAAAAAATTGGGAAAAGTGTCTTTGGTTTTTCTGTCATTGGAGATAGACCCGAAAAAAAAACAATCAAAATATGAAAGGGTGGACAACCGTCTTAAATCGCTACTCAATACATACGACCAACACAAAGATGAAAAAATTGTTGATTTTTTATATAAGGTGGCACACAATATAAACATGTAGATTTTGGAATAAATGGCTCGAATAAATATCACATGCGCTGGCAATCGAAGTCCTGATTTTGAAATAATTGGTTAGACAAATGTTGTCTTTTTGCTAATAAATAGGAAAAAGCCGAAATCAAAAATATTTTATCAAAAATCGCGCCATTTTTATAAAATATTTTTGTTTTCGGTTTTTTTCAATTTTTGTTTTCCTTATTTTTGTCTTCTTAATTTTTGCCTTTCCAATTTTTGTCTTACTTATTTTGCATTCCTCATAACTATATTCCTAATTTTGGATTCCTAATTATTCAATTCCTAATTTTGGATTTCTAATTTTTTTTTTTCGAATTTTCGTATTCTGAGCAATTTTTTGCGACATTCGTATAAAGAATCTTTAATGGACTAGTTGAACCCACCTGGAGGCGAGTATATTGTTCGCCTTGGTGTCCGTGATGATGTGACAGAAGTAATGCGACTTGAAGATGCGCAGCTGAAAGATAATGAATGCAAAACAAATCGCATCCCAGAGCAGCACCACATGATGTGTTATTTTGGGACATTCGCCGAGACCCAAGATGATTTCCGGATCGTCCGGCGAGTGCATTTGCTCCTCCAGCACATTGCTGGAGCAGGTGATGCCCAGCATATGGACGAGCCAGCAGCAGTTGGTGGTTAGCGGCGTCATAAACAGACAGCCGGCCATTTGGAAGCTCGTCTTGATCAGAATATTGGCCACATTGAAGGCCAGCAGCCATTTCCAGCGGCTGATGATGGTGTGAATGGGACGCAGATAGAAATCGGAGCCCTGCCAGAGGAAGATGAAGGCACCAATCAGATAGCCCAGCGCCAGCAGATCTGCAATGTTTGTGCCGGCCAAAAAGACCACGGCCAAGGTGAACCAATAGAAGCCACACAATGTGCCGTTCTTCAAGATGTCCGAATAGTTGCGAATGTAGGAGCAGAAATCGTGCGTTGGATTATCAAAGGGAACCCGTCCTAGCTGGGCAATGTCTGCGATGACGCTACGATTGCTGCCACCGGGATAATCATCGTTGGTGGCGTAGCGCTGTTCAATGCAGAAGATGCTCTTCTGGCGATTCAGAATGATCAGCACAATAAAGTCAAAGATCAGCTTGGGCACATGATTGAAATGCAACGCGCCCGGCAACATTGTCCAGCGCTGTATGCTCTCTCCAAACGCGCCCTTATCCCATGGATAATCTGCAAGATAATGGAGAAAATATAAATTAGTTTTAGTTATGATCAGGGATTAAAACCCTAACCGAAACCGTAACCCCTAACCGGTAAAAATCGATTGAAATTTAAAACCGTAACTGAAACTGTAACAGAAAAAAAAATTTTCTTTTGACCGAAACCTTAAAACCGAAACTCTGTAAACCGAAATAACCGTTTAGTACCCGTTTCATTTAATTATTTTCGGGTTTTCAAACATCCAAAAAAATAAACATTTTTTCCAAATTTTTATGTTTAAATTGAAAAATGTTTTATTTTTAATTGTTATTTTAAAAATTGCAAACAAGATTTATGGTGTAATTTTTAAATACAATTTTAAAAGCATGTTTTATTTACAATTTTATCATAAAAATTTGAAAAACAAGTTAAAAATAATTTAAAACGAAAAACTTTCAACTGTTTCCATTTTTTTCGACTCATAAGTCTTGTTTGCAATCTATGATATTTTGTTAATAGTTTTGTATTTTATTTTTATTTTTGATAATTTTTTAATTTTTTTTGTGATATTCATGATCGAATTATCATAGGACAAATAATATAGATTTATTCAATAAAATATTTAAATTGTAAAATGTAACTAAGCTACATTTACTTAAAATAAACGTGTGAATGAGACATTAAGAAAGTATTGCCTTTTTAATAATTATTATTACAATATATTATTAATAAAATTATATTTTTGTAAGGACATTTTTTTTTTGTGAACCGAAACCATACCGGTATTTCAAAACTGAAACATAAAAAACCGGTTCACCGTTACGAAGGCTTTATTCAAAGATTTTTCCTAACCGACAACCGAAAACCTGAAAGCGAAAATAGCTGAAACCGTAACTGAAACCGATATTCGTTTCGGTTTAATCCCTGATTTTTAGTTAGCATAATCTTCTTAAAATATGAAAACTCACCCATGCACCAGCTAGGAGGCAATCCCACCAGCACAATGTACTGCAACAGTATGGAGATGGCAAAAAATGCCTGGAATACGCCCCACATTTTGGCACACTGCGAACGCCGCAAAAGCAGCAGCACCACCAACCACAAGGCGTAGGCCACGGCAACAATATCCTGACGATAGGTTATGGTCGCGACCAGGGCAATCAACGATATCTCAATGCCAAACTTGTAGAAGCCAAAGTTAAGCAGATACTTGACCAGGCCAACCAAATCCTTCTCAGCATCGGCACGCGTTACATTCTGGAAGAGCAGCTTTGGCTGATTGGCGCTGTTCTCGCCAATCTTGACGCGCATCTGCAGTTGACGCAGTGAGATGACCGCATGCATGGTGACAATGACCATGTAGATGATGTAAGTGCGCAGCAAGCCCATCAATCCGCCCTCCAGTTTATCCGCCTTGTTGAGGCCAATCCACTCGGCGTTGTTGGCGCTGCGATTGTCGGCCTGAGGAAATGTTTAAAGTAATTTCGATTATATTTCGGGTCTTTTAGTTGGGAGCAGACTGCTGCTCCCGGAGCCACTGCGTGCCCACCACTGGAATAGATCGTTATACTTACACAGGTAACACTAAATTGCGTGTGATCCAAATACTCAATTTGATAGATCATCTTGGACAGCACAATGATGGTGACGATAAACGAGATCAGGCGACTGATGACCACCTGGACGGCCTTGCGTGAGGTGGCGCCCAGCACACAGAAGCCCACAAAGACAATGTGCAGCACGCAGACTTCGCTAACGCTGCACACAAAGGCGGCAATGTAGACGGCCTTCATGATGTGCAGCTCGAGGAAGCGCCAAAAGACGGTCTTGAATCTCTTGAATATGTACTCGGATTTGTTTTTAATCTTGCGAAATGAGATGCGCACCAAATCACGCACAGATGTCTCAAAGTCTGTTGTGGTAGCACCAGCCGCTGCCTCGGCCGTTGGCCCCACCGATCTGCGCATGGAACTGGCGCTGCCACGACGCTTTGATGGCCCCGATGGCTCCAAGGCGGTTGTCTCTGTGTGCTTCTGTTGGGCGGCGCCAATCGGCGCTTGTTGCTGCAACGAGGCAATGAATCGCTTGTGGAAGTAGTGCACCTGTATCACAGTGAGTATGACAATAATTGTGGGCGAAACCAGATGCAGGAACAGATCCTTAGTCTTGTAGAGCTTCAGGCCAATATCAGCTTGACTAGGAAGCGAAAATAAAGATGCAATTATCTAAATATATTCTCTTGGAAAATCAGAGCAACTTACAGTGTCTGGGACACATTAAGATAGTCCTTCCAGTAGGTGTCGAACTTATCAAATTGATATGTATAGATCAATATCAATATGGACATGGCATAGAAGATTAGGAACAGCCAAAAGCCATACATAATCTTGACCCACGCCTTGGACGATGATTGAAAGACGAGCAAGAAGAATAGGAACAATGCCATGTAGCAAATGCGAAAGCCCGTCATGTCCTCCCCAGTTATGGCGCACAAAAAGATGACCAGAACGAGCAGCCAAATCCATAGACGCACCAATAGATTCTTAATCACATCGCCGGCTTTCTTTAGGAACTTTGACGTCTTCTTGCCATCGTTAATGAGGTAGGTTGATCCCGCAGATCCGACGGTTATCTGCAGCGGTGCAATAATGTCCGCCAAGGTGCTATCTCGGCGTCTGTCGCGTTTCTCCTTGAAGAATTGACGCGATGTCACCCAGAACATTAGCACAAAGGCGGTTTTCACAATTAGCGGCACACAAGGACGCATTTGATTCTCAATGGGTCGCTCAAAGCCAATTTGTTGCAGATTAATGCCCGCTGTCTGTAAAGAAATAATAACAATAATAAACATTTGTATATTTCTGGTTGTAAATCTGAATGAGCAACTTACAGAAACCCTCGTTGGCAGCTCATTGTTATTTAGATCCATGCCGTAGATGTATTGGGCCACCAGCAGTAGCTCTGCATAGAGCACAATAAATGGACTGGAACGCATCATGGCCTTGCGCTGATTGGGTATCATCCACAGCACGTTGGCCCAGAGCAAGAGCACAAAGGTCAACCAGCTGTGGTAGACTATAGACCAGGCCTGGAAAAGAAAGTTGGGTTGCATTTATAAGTGTGTTAAGTTAACAATTTAAAAAAAAAAGTCCAAAAAAGGATTTTAATATGCCGAAAAGTATGCTTGGCATTTGTTTGTGGATTTCATTTAAAAGTCCCTCTCAAGAATTAAATTCTCCAAGAATTAGTGCAGCATACTTTTGAGAGCAAACTTTTATTTAAAATTAGAGAAAAGTGAATAACGGAGTAGAAAGTTGTAAGTGACTTCTTTTACAATTAAAAAAGAATTTGGTTTTCTAAATTTAACTAAATGTGCCGAAAAGTGTGCTGTGCATTTGTTTGTGGATTTAATTTCAAAGTTCAATCTGTCCTGTCCCTTTTTAAGACTTGAACTCCACAAAAATGAATGCAGCAAACTATTCAGAGCAAATTTTTATTTTATATTTTTAGTTAAAATTTGGAGAAAGTAGATAACAAAGTAGAATTTTAAAGTGATATCTTTTACAATTCAAAAAGGATTTAGTTTTCATAATTTATTAAATATGCCAAATAGTATGCTATGCATTTCAACGTGGATTTTATTTAAAAGTTAGTTCTATCCTAAGTCCCTTTTTAAAAATTGTAGTCCACAACATGTAATGTAGCATACTTTTCAGAGCAAACTGTCATTTCTAATTTCGACACTTACCATCATCAGAATATTGGTGAATATGTAGCTATTCTGATAGATAAAGCCACCGACGCTGACAAAACCGTAGGATATCTGATCGAGTATGGATGTGGTATTATTCTCCTGCTCCGAGCGACGCTCCATCGTGTCCAGCTGTATATCATTGCCCCTCGAGCCGCTTGGCGCGGTTGTGGCAGTTCCCGTGGACTCCACAGCTTGCGGAGTGCGCGCCTTGCGAGTGCTCTGACGCACCAGCTAAAGAAAAGTCAAGGAATTTAGATTTCCATCAAAGGATAAAGTTTAATTAACACATAAATAGAGAGTGAGAGAGAGAAAGAGAGGGTGAAACAAGGGAGGGTCAGATACATGCTACGGGTGTTTATATAGTAATGTACTATCCAAATCTAGGTGAATCTTTAAAGCTATTTACAGACTAGTTTTAGACTATTCCCAAAATCACACACACATACGAGTACGCACACACTTACGCAGGATATACATATGTTGAGGGTTAAATGTTGTTAGAGAGATACGAGATACATAGCTATGGGTTAAAGTTATGATATAGTATAACGGATAACTGAACGATTTGGCTAGGCAAAAGCAGTATTAGTAAACTCGATGTTAGACAATTACAATTAACATTTACAAGATGAAGAAACAGTTAAAAGAGAGATAGAGAGAGAGATAGATATATACATATAGATGTTATGTTATTAGAGCTAATCTAATGATCAACAATTGGATTATAGGTTTTTGGGTAGAGGGGGGAAGGAGGCAACTTAGTAGCGAATAGTGGAGTTAGTTTACGTACAGGCGTCGTCTCAGTTGGTTCATTTAACGTTGCACGATGTTCACGCCGTAAAGAAACCTAAAGCGGAAGAAGTAATAAAATAGAGAGCGTAAAGAAAAATCAACAAAAAACAAACAAAATAAAAAAGAAGTAGAGAGTGAGAGAGAGTGAGAAAAGTAGTGGAAAAGAAAACAGACAACAAAGCGCAGTTCGACACATGTAAAGGTAGTTTTAAAGAAAATCACGCAGCTGCTTAAGAACTAGACACAACAACTAAAAAGTTAGTTCAACCCGCCAAGCTCATTGGGAAGTATAGCTTATTGATAGGTATTACGAGGCCTTTTTGTGGGTTTAAATAAAAGTATGCGTTTCAATTTTAGATTATTTTAAAGTTATGGATTCCGAAAACTTTTTTAGTAGACTTTATAAAATGTATTAGTAAATATTTAATACAAAACCGCAGGAATTAAAAGAGCTTATCAGGGGTGCCACAGAAATCGCTTTCGCTTGAATTTGACATACATATTATACAAATTTCATCAAAATTTAAGTCAAATTCAAGCGAAAGCGATTCCTGTGGCCCCCCTTATGAATAATAGAGTGATTTTGAATAATACCTCAGACCTGTTTCAAAATTAGGTATAACAAAAAAATATATAAAATTTAATCTTTATTAAGGAATTTAAAAAAAATCCTTAACCCACATTTTAGTTATTAAAAAAAATTAAATACAGTTAAAACCCACTTTTTAAATTGCTTCATTTAAAAGTTTTGGAATCTTTTAAAGTTAGCTGATTAGTTAGTTTTTCCAGTTAGTTGGCTTATTTAGCACAGGTATTTAGTTACACCCATGCAGAGACCGCAATTTCCTTCCAAAGATCTAAAGGCTCGCGAAATTCTCTGTGGGGAACTTGCAACAGCCGCAGACTGTGTGTGTGCTGTGGCATTTCGCACAGCCAAATGAGTCAAAGGCAAAGGCAAAGTCAAAGTTATCTATGCTTCTGCTACGACAGACAGGTAATTCACACATACACTCGCACATTCGCACACTCACATCCGCCCAAACACATACACACACACACACGCTTACACTCAAACGCTGTGTGCGACTTGTTGTGGCGCCTCCACCACTGACAGCGACTGTGGCAACGACACCAGAGCTGCCATCCTTGCCGGCGGAGACGCCACCGATGCCACCGCCGCGTGTTGTTTGTGACGTGAGCAGCGATAGTTGTCGGCTGACTTTGTTATTGGCGTTGTTGCCGCTGCTGCTGTTGCACTCTAGCGTCTGTCCAAACGCGGTGGCAGGCTTCGGCTCCAGCTGGGGGCGGGGCAGGACAGGAAGGCAGTGCCAGGTGGGTGACAGGTGGCAAGGTTGCAATGTTGCAATTTTGTTGTTAGTAACGCGGCAGTCGTGTTGTTGTTATTGTTGTTAAATGTATTTATATCGTATGCGTGCAAAAAGTTTAAGTTCAAGTTGAAATTTGTATTGGAATTGGTTTAAGAAAATCGTGTGTTAGGTAACCGAATTTGTAGAAAGCATCGACAAAAAGTTGCATCCAATGCAATTGTAGCAAATGCAGCAGAAGAAGAGCAAGAGAAAAAATCAGAGAGCAATCCATGTTAGTTGCACGAAACCAAGTTAAAAAAAACGGAATGGAAACAAGTCAACAAGTCGTCACTTACCCGCGGCTTGATGAGATGCTTTGTGGTCAGCGCCATGGCGAAATAGGCAAAGAGCATGGCAAAGGGATTCAGATACGAGTCCAGGGAGAGTGTATTGTTGTACAGCAGGACACGTATATCCGGCGAGCAACTGGACTCGATGAGCGGCTCCAGGCCAATTAAGCTAATTGAAAGTAATTATAGTTTTTAATTATTTTTGATAAATTAAAAAAAAAATCTTTAATTTTACATTTTTATTTAAATGTTATAAACAGACAAATTAAAAAAAATATATGTTTTAAAACTAAAAAACAATACGATTACACTTAAATTTGAATTTTAAATAATAATAAAAATAGTATAAATTCATTTAAAACTTCACTTTGAATTTTCTTCTGTCTGTTAAAAGTGAATTTAAAAATGTAAAATACAATTTTAAATATAATAAAATGTAATTGCCTAGCATGGTGTAAACTTACCGCGCCGTGAGACTGGTGTGATTGAGATGACTCTGCATCCAGGGCGTTTGATAGGAAACAATGCACAGCGAATGCAGCACAAGGACAAACATCACACAACGCAGCAACAATGCAAATCCACTGAAAACCAAAAGAGACAATGATAAAGTACAGAAGACAATTGATTTGATTGCATCAGGATCTATGGTTTGAGGGTCACGCACCGTTGCAGAGTCTGGCAGGTTGCCCAGTAGGTGCCCGCCAGCAGAAAGATGAGAAAGTAGAAGCCACCCGGCACCGATGGACGCAGTACGGCGGCAAAGAACAACGTGGCCAAACAGAACAGAGGAGCTGTAGAAAAAAAGGAATTGAAGGATTAGTTTTTCAGAATGTTATTATTGTTATTATTAATTAAAAATATTCATAGTGTTTATTTAAAAAATAATTTCAGTAAATAACCAAAAAAGATCATGCATATAATGATTTCTCTCTGTAAAAATAAACCTGATTGATTTTATGTATTTCATGGCCCTTTTTCTAATCTTAAACAATTTTAAATTATTTGTTCATCAAGTAAAAAAGTCCTTGGTGGAAAATAACAATAAAAAGTGGGCAACAATTGGTAGTTACCGATAAGGTCCATATTAATAGTTAATGTAAAACTTACATATCTTGATCAATTGCTCGAAATGTATGTGTTGGCTGATCATGGAAACGCGTTTCCTTAGCTGTTGTTGTTGCTGTTGCAGCGGCGTTGTGGCCGTTGCCTGTTGCACATCCCCGCCATTGGCGTCCTGAGCAGCCACCTGCTGCTCCGACTGAGATTCTGGCAGCTCGCCATTCTCCAGCTGCTCGGCAGTCACAGTTTGTGTCGCCACACGCTTCACGGTGAGAAACGAACCCAGCGAGGTGGCCAAAACGAGCACCTCTGGAGCCAACCACTCAATAATGGCCAAGGGTCTGCAAACAAAGGGTTAGCAACATACTATATGTATAAAACAATGCCCACTCTAGACTCACTTCAGATCGACGAAACTCATGAAGCCAATGTGCCGCAACAGACGCTCGCTGAAGGAGCAATTGTAGATGGGCAGCGTGGTGCTCACAGCCAGCACTTGCAGCGCAATGTGACCCAGCAGGACCAGAGTGCTCAGGGCTAGCAGGATGATGAAGAACGCAGTCACCGAGCCCTTGAAGTTGCGACGCGTGGCCAGCGGGATGAAGGGCGACATGAAGAACATTAACAGGTACACAAACGATATGCCCACCGGTCGCATAAGCGAAGCTGCAAGAAAGTAAAACAGAAGCCATTGCAATCTTAGCAATAAAGGAAGCTCTATTCGCGAGTCAACGATTGAAAGATACCCTGCATAAGGTATTAAGATGTCCTAACTTATATAAAATATAATAAAATACATGTTTACATGTTTTCAAAAATCTCTTCTCTAGTATTTATTAATGATTTTTTGTATGGGATTATCTGAGAAAAATTTTGTATGAAAAGGAGGAAAAAGTGGCTAAAATAGTCAATTTTAGCAAATTTAAAAAAATCAAAAAAAAAAAAAAAACAACAAGCGAAGAGATTTTAAAGCTTTTTTTTGCAGGCATTACTAGAATTGTTTAGAGACACTTTTTGCATCAGAACATTTTTTTTTAAATCGAGGATAAAAGTTGGAAAAGTAGATTTTTACAAAAACTCAAAAAGTTTCAAGTAATTTTCAATATTTTAAAATGATAAGTTGATATAACTTTAGTTTTCTGTAAATATTTTTGATAAGTTTTGTATTTTAGCTAGTTGTAATTAAAGCTTTTGATTAAAGTTGCTTTTTGTGCTGGTTGAAATAAGCTGTGAGCCACTGTAGGTCAAACTATGATAGAAATATCATCATACAAGAAAATCTGTTAGGCTTTGATTTAGGTTTGGGAGTTGAAAGTTTTTAATACAGTTCATAATTTGCCATATACATATGTAATTGTAATTTTATCTAGCAGATCTACATTTTTGCTTATTAAAACGCTAAGATCTCTGCAAAATATTTTATGCTTTTTCCTATTACATACTTTGCCACAGAATTATAAAACTCCTCTGCCCATTTGGGTAATGGGTATAAATATATAATATGTTGCAAGGAGATGATTGCAAAGTGTTGACTTACCCAGCACCAGGACCGCCGGCACGACGACTCGCTGCAGGACGAGGCAGGCATAGCTGAAGGCCATTTTAATGTGCGGTGGCTGCTCCTACTTCTGCTCCAGCTACTGCTGCTCCTGCTCCTACTCCGGCTGCTATTCACGTTGCGGCTGATCCTGTGTGTGTGCCCCGGGTCCGACTCATTCATAAAACTTGCAGGCGCTTCAGACCAGCTGCAATTTGTTTGGCCACCGCTGTGTGAGGACGCAGCGCAGCGCAGCTGGAAGAAAATAAATTAGAAATTATATTAGATAAGGCGTTAGTTTTGTGGCGAGACGAGGATGTGGCTGTGGCAGCAACTGTCAGAACATGTCGCGCCTAATGGCAACTGGCAAGAGGAAGCAACAGAAAATGCAGCCAAGCAAGTGACTTCTACCTCTCCCAGCTACCACCCCCTGCCCCGCTGAGTCCCCTTTCTACGGCTTTAAGGACAAGTTTTTTAATCTTTGACTTATAAACATTAACTTGGGTTTTAATTACAACTAAAGAACAGCCCGCGACAACAGTAAGAACTGCAAACAATTTTGGCATTCAAGAGTTGGGCGCGTCCACAACGATAAGCACACACACACAGACATAGACGATTTGTGGGCGTGGCAGTCGCCGCCTGCCCATAAAGACAGTAGTCACACGCCATTCCAACTTGGGTTGGGTTAGTTTCAATTTTCCTTTTCCGTTTTCCGCCTGTGCCTTGTGCCGGGGATTGGCCTCCAAGGCGCCTTTATTAGTCGCGCAATTGTGCGCCATTTCTTGGTTTGACAGAAGAAAGCAGGGACATGGGACAAGGGACATAGGACATAGAGTGTGGGGCAGGACACGGGACATGTTTGCCAGTCTGCCTGCCCGACTGCCTTATGGATGAACGTGTGTAATCGACATTCAATGGCACATAATGTGGCATTTATTTGCATGTCCTTACGATAATGTCGACAAAATTTGTTTTACACAAACGGAAAACATTAGAAGCCCAACAAGTGGATGACGAGTGAAGTTGGCAGGAAATGGGAAAGCATAACAGTTAAAAGTCAAGGGATGTCAAACAAATTCCATGCAATTTCCTATAATTTGCACTTTCGAAAAATACGAAGCAGAAGGAAATTTGGATTAAATGCGCATAATAAAAAAATTTAATTTGTTTAACTTTTTACTGTATGATATCGCGATTTCTTTAGAACTAAGATAATGTATAAATTTAATAGAAAGATACCATTAAAGTTCTTAGCAAGTTTTTAAACATAAAATCTACATATTTAAATATTCCTTAAAATGAAGAAACAAATTCCTAATGGATACTATAGAGCAGCATTGGGCACGAAATCTTAAATCGGGAGCACTACAACAACAACAAAAATAACAACCCTATTAGAGTCTACCTAAGTTGGGAGCAGCCTTTGCTCCCGGAGCCACTGCGTGCCCACCACTGCTATAGAGATCTATATTGTTAAATTATATTATAACTATATGTATACATTTATAAATATTAAGTATACGTTACATTAATATCAACTACATATGGAAAGTGAAAGTTTATTTAAAATTGTATATTATAATCACACAGACAACAAATTTCAGCTTATTTCACAGTCACATATCGAAACCAAAAACATTAAAAAAAAAGAACAACACAAACCGAACGAAACCAGCAGCAACAATGACGTCAGCTTGGCATGTACAAAACTTTATAATTCTTCAATATTCTCGCTAAAAAGCACAACAAAGAACAACAAACACACAACACAAATGCCTGCCAAATAAGTATGTATGACATCTGTTTGTGTGTGTGTTTGTGTATTCCGCTTTGCATGCCAACGTCAACGTAAACGCCGACGTCGACGTCTCCATTCAAACACATCAACATAATGTGGGCTAATGAGAGAGCAAAAAAAAATAAAACAATTCAAACAGAATGAGAGGGAGAGAGAACAATGAGAGGGCGCGAGAGCAACCGGCAAAGCTCAAGTGTTGCCGCCGCCCCGCACAGCCCACACATTTAGACAAACAGACGGCGGCTAGACAGACAGAAAAAAGTAGCAAACAAAAAAAGGGCAGGCAATACTCGTAAAAAGTAGTAGGCATATGAAAAAGTAATTTAGTAGTAGACAAGCAGACATCTAATGGGGCAATAATGAGACTGCTGCGGGTGCGGCATGGCAGCTGAATATACACTGACAGTCATAAGTAAGTGAACTAAATGCAACCGCAAATGACCATTTCAGCATGATAAAGCGGTTAAAAAACACTCTCCAGTCGGATGAAAGCCACAAAGTACCATTATACTTAGTAAATAACTGCCACTATTATGGCTATTTTCACTTGTATATAAATATAAGTTTATCGCTTGATCTAAATTTGAACAACTATATATTTTATGCAGTGTTGTTTAACTTAACGATACTATTAAAAATAATGTCTTTTACTTTGGTTTAAGTACTAGCTGTTTCAAATTAAAATAAAATGGTATAAAGTAGGAAGTGAAATCGTTTTAAATATATGTCATTTAATTTTAGATTGTGAACTTGTCATTTACCATTTCTATTTATATTTAGGGAGAACACTGTGTACTATTTGAAAGCTATTTAAACTATAAATAAATTATTTTAAGAAACTTGTTGTACTTGACCCATATAAACTAGGACTGACACCTTTGTTCTTATTCTCTCTGAAATGTCTTTCTGCATATGCATAGATAAAAATAAGAAATACGCAATTCGTGAATAGAATTTTAATCAGAAATCGTCTAATCTAGTTAACTTAATTAACTTTTTATAACTATTAATTATTCTATTTATTGCTTAGGTAATACTTTTTTTGACTCAATTATGTTTCTTTTGATGATAAAATTCTGAATAAGATTAGACACTTTTTTTGTGGGAATTTCTTCGAAATGAAATTAAAATGATGAGAATAAAACAAGTTTATTGCATCATCGCCACTTCTGCTAAAATGCTGTCAATCTGACAATGATTAACAATCATATATAAAATATATTTATATTTACATAGAATCACGCGAAATAATTGGCGTCTCTATGTGTACAGATGTGAACTAGATGGGGGTGTGGCACTGACAGATCGACGCCTCGTGGCGCCCATCAAAGCGTTGGGGCACGTGTTGCGCTTAAAGCGACTCAAAGCAAACATTGACTGCGGCTGGATGGAGTCATATTGTCGTTTGTCTGAGTAATCATAACAATGGCCCCATTTCCCTTCTCTCATTCTCGCATTCCCAAAATTCGCCCGTCCACGCGACGCGTCGAAACACTCAGAAATGTATGTGGAATTGTTTCCAGACATGATGTTCTTTAGCGGCAATTCATTTGCTGTGCACGCATCGTATTTGACTATGAAAAGCATAGATAGATACTTCAATATGTATGTGAATGGTATATGCTGTACAAAGCATATGATATCTGGTTAATGGTATACTTATTCTGGGATCTGCCAGATGTTTTCTATGAAAAACCAATGACTATTTGGCCTTTTGCTAATTCGATTACAAATTCAAATCAAATGTTTGTTTATTGTTTTGATTTGAAAATAAGTAGCATTTGCTACCCTGTAATGTGAATAAGTAGGGTATATAAGTATAAGAAGTAGAGTTGATCTAAGCTTATCCTGCCATATTTACATTCTTCGAAAACCACAACTTTGTTTCTAATTGCTGAGTATCTTCAAGTCTAGCATACTCTACGCCAACATGTGCATTCTAACATGTTGTTATTGTCTTTGTATTTGTATTCTTTGGCTTGCGTCTTGACTTGTTTACTTGGCACACATTTCACATTGGACATTTCATTGGCATCTTCTTCTTTGTCTTGTCGTCTTGCTGTTGTTGTGGGTGGAATGCAATAAATTGCATATTATTAAAATACTCGAAATCAACATTAACATTTGCTTAGTCAAATGGCAAACAGATTGTGTGCATGCCATGGCCTTAAAGCTATCACTGAACGCGTCCCATGTGTCGTATACTTGATATGTACAAATAACCTCTAAGTACTTGTAAAACTGTCTGTAAAGTTTAACGAGTCTTAATGCCAATTAGCATTTGTTTATGAGCCAAAATGTACAAATGTTTATACTTGTTGACTACGAAAATGTTTCTTAAATGTGAGTGAGAAAAACTTGCGTAATTTCAGGGAATGACCTTTCCCCATGTAAAGTTATTGAATTTTATGGACATTTTATTAAACATAGTGAAGTTTTCTGAACAGGTATAAAAATTAAAATATACACAATCTGTTGCAGCGTTGGGCACGAAATCTGAATTTGGGAGCACTGCAACACTATTAGAGCAGCCGCTGCTCCCGGAGCCACTGCGTGCCCACCGCTGATATAAAGTATTAAGTAGATTAGCTTATTTACTGTCTGAAGAAGTTTGCTAATTTTTGTAACTAATCTAACTTTATCCCTACGTACTCCAATCTAACAACTCTATATTTAGCTCCTACTTGTTGAACCTGCTGACATGCCCATTTATCTATTGAGTTACGTTTCCCGACTGGCTTCATGTTAGTGTCAGGTCATAATCCATAGGCCACCCGCCTGGTTGACACTCATTTGACAGTTGGCTGTCATTGACACATTCCTCAACCGAATCGTAGTAGAGGAAAAAAAAGAGTAACTGTTGCGTGTCAGTGGAGCAAAGTAGAAAAAGTAGTAAAAACTACCGAGTGACCAACAGCCCAGCTGATATATGAAGATAGATGTGTATGATAAACGAGCAAGTACTTCGTCTATGGAAATGGTATTTCTTTTTGAAAGAGGGCAAACATCTAATGAAATTAGCTGGCGAATTCCACGTAAAAATGACAAACTTTTATGACAGTCCGAAATTTAATGAAATGTAAAAGGGATGCGCCAGAGTCACGTCAGGTGTGTCCTCAACTCTGTCCGGTTTTGAGCTCATTTTCATGACATTTTCTAGTTGGCCAGCTATTAGGCTCCATTAAAATTCACTTTGTTATGTCCCGCGACTGCTCTGGCGACATTTAACTGGGCGTTATAATTGTGAAATTGTGAAGAGTCGCCATTTAGCATGCTTTTTGTACGTGTTCTTTTAATAAATTAAAAACATACATATTGAAAAGAGTAGAAAGGCTGAGAGAAGAAAAAAGGACGCTCAACACGTGCCAACAGCTGTGATAAGTCAGCAAGAAAATAGAATCGGGGTTTGTCCAAATGCATCAGCCAAATTGTTTGTCAATGGCTCTCTCTACGTGGCGTCCTTTTTAATGGGCCAGTCACATCAACAGCCAGAGCGCAACACATGTCGTATGTGTAATATTCGCCCCCTCACACATAGTCACACTCATACTCACACCACCAACACACACACACACACCTTCAACTGTGCACTCCTGTCCTGCACTCACTGCAAATTTATGTTCTTCCACTGACAACTGAACACGTACAGTGGGCAAGTTGTAAATATTTAGTTTTCTATCTGAGATACGACAAAAACAAACCATTTTTCATATATTTAGGAATCACCGATTAAACAGGGATTTTAAAAAGATATTTTACTCTATTTTCAGATTTCTCAGATTTCTTAAATTAATCTACTATTCACTTAAATTCCGTTTGAATGATACAAAAATTTCTTTAACCCATTGAGTACCCATTAAAAATTTAGAGTTTTTGTAAAAGTCTACTTTTCCAACTTTAATCCTCGATTTTTAAAAACAAATTTTTGATGTAAAAAATTCTTAGAGTAATTGCATTACATTACACATTTTAATATTTTATCATAGTTACAACAAAATTGTAATCATTTTACCTAAACAGAAACTACTTATAAATAAAGGGATTTTAAAAGATACGTTTGTATCTGAAGCTCAAAGATGTGAACTTGTTTTTCCTAAATCACAATCTCTATACGTTTTGGCTCCACTGTGCAGCGGCAGAAGGTGGCCAAAATGCTAAATGTGGGCCAAGAGCAGCGAGCTACAAGCGATATGCATTTTGTACCTCCGTCTGTCAATCTGTCCTTCTGTCCGTCCCTTTATCCGTTCATCCATCCATGTGTCCATGTGTCCATCTGTTCTGTCAGGTTGAGTGAGCCGAAGGCGTAGACGCAGCTTGTCGGGCCATTAGCTCGTTTTATGTACCCCAACATGGTGGGGAACATGCACTTCACAATGGGGAGGAAGGCGTAACCACTATGAAATTAATTTCCCTAGCGAAATTTACGTATACGTAATATGTATAAAGGAGCTCTATGATGACACACTTGCCCCAAAATGCCAGCTCGTGCTTGCATGTGCAAGACCACAAGCTGACCCAAATCTTGTCCAGCTTGCTCGCCTCATTGCACATGCACCACAATTACTGGATATTACAAGGGAAATACATTGATTTACGGCACAATTTATTTCAATTTTTCAGCAATTTTCTTCTTAACGATGCACGTTTAATTGAATTGAATTAATGAGCGAAAATAGAAGTTTCGATATCAAAATGGAGCATTTCGTGACACTTTGAGCTGCCGTTGAACTCTCGAAAAAATAATAATAACAATTGCTTCTCAGTTTTATTTTAATTGCTATGAAAATTGCTTGCACATTGTTTGAAAATTTGTATTTAAATGGAAATTCTTCTTGTCGTTTTATTGCGTGCTGCTGAGTTTATTCTTTTTGTGCAGAGCGGCAGGTCAGTCGGCGGGGTCATTGGAACCCCACCACGACAACAAGGGGTTAACAATGGCCGTTTATTGACATTGACAATCATTGCAGAGACATTGGCATGACCACCCAGCATGACGTCACCAGCCAAAGTAGATTAAAAAGCAAAACGCGTGACATGTCTAAAAAGTTGCCTCTGTCGGTCAAACCTCCACCTCGAAACCATTTCCCGTCAGTGCTATGTATCAATATTCTCACAGTAACCGGGACTAAATAATTGCAAAAACCCTGTGCTAGCTATAAATAGCCAGAGGGAGCTCTTAAAACGAACCATCAGCCGCCCAATAATCCACAGATTACGACGTTTTACAATCACAAAACTACAAAAATAAAGTAGTCTGAGCTTATCAAACGAGACCTTGATGAACTGCAATATACGCTGTTAGCATAATCAAAAAAAAATCTATAAACTAAGACATCAAATAAAACAAATGTTAAAGTAATTATCAAAAGCTTTTACAAAATGTTAAATATAGTTTGTTAAAAATAACACACAAAAAATTATAGTTTTGAATTTAAAATGTTACTTAATATTAAAAAAAAAATAGCGTGTATTGCATAGAAATACATACATAGTAAATTATCAAATTTAAACACAATTTAATACTTTAATACAGCGGTGGGCACGCAGTGGCTCCGGGAGCAGCGGCTGCTCCCAACTTAGGTAGACTCTAATAGGGTTCTTGTTGTTGATGTTGTTGTAGTGCTCCCGAATTTAGATTTCGTGCCCACCACTGCTTTAATACGTTTAAATGTATTCACTTAAAATTTAAAAATAGTATTAACCTATTATTTCTAAATGTTTTGAATTTTTAAATTGTTAAGTCGACTACTAAATAAACAAATTCTGTTACCCATAAACGACAACGAGCTAATTTCTCTTTCCACAAGTCGAGCATACTCTTTACTGCGTTAGTATAAGGTATTAAATAAACCAAAGCGCGCCAGTCTGTAACGTTCGTAATTAATGTGAAATTAATGACTATTAGACACGCGGAACTCGGGGATTGTTTTTCGGTAAGGGTAACTAGCCACTAGGTGGCGCCACCTGTCAAGTCGGGAGGGCTTCCAGAGTTCACTTAAAAGGGTGCACCGCCAAGAACTTTGTCAAGTGCATTCAAGTTCCAATTGCATAAAATTACACAAGTTGCCAGCGCCCAGACAAAGTTCAAGTGGTCGCCAGACATGGAAATAAAGATGATAATAAAGAAGGGAGATGCGAATCGAGAAGTGCGAAAAGGGTTATGGCAAATGTCTTGTTGTAAAAGCGCCGATAGCGATTTGTCTGGCTGAGTCTGTAAGACACGAGGCGAATTCCAATTCTACTTGAAGATTGGATAATAAATTCAAATTGGCTTCAGTTTCTGTTTTTGGTTGTGTAAACGTATAAATGATGGATAAATATTAGATGGAATATTACAAAACCTAAAGATAAATTAAGAGAAAAAGAAACGAATATGCAGTGGCTTTGTGAATATCTAAGAAAAAGTCTTAAAATTGACTTTGTCAAGTGATATTGAAGTTCTTTTAAATTAGATAAAGAATAGTTTATAACATAAGATACATTATAGAGTGGAAATTAATGATGAATAGAGTGTAATTTTGGCTTTAATATTTATATACATAATTATTTCCATTAAAAAATTAGACACTTTCCTTTTAGCACATTACAGCAAGATTAAGTTAAAGTGTGATAAAGAGTGCTTGACTAAAAGCTACCCCGTCTTTTTTCATTTAAAATTATGAAATAACTTAAATACAGTTTTTAATCCACTGATATTTGTAAGAATTTGTACAAAGAACTTTGGCCACATCAAATACTTATTTCGCGATTGTTCCACTAATGCTTATCTTAAATTATCTTCCCCTATATGCATATACATATATATGTGCTTGCAAATTTTTGCCTGGCGACGAAGCGTTTCAAAAGCAGCCAATGCGTCATTGAGCACTTGGAGAGATCTCCCAGGCATATCGATAGCATCTATTACGAATACTTACAATGTGCAATGCAAAACAATGTTTGAGAATAATTGTGAAGGAAGCTGAATAATTTGCACAGAGCGTACGCATTGAGGCGTCACCAGAAACTAAAACTGAGAATTCTCTCACGGCCTCCAATTGAGATTTTACGCATGAGAAACCAACGACGCCCCAGAAATGTGAATAGCTATAGAATGTATCATTTAAATATTATAAATACTTGCTAACTCAATTACGATTGCCTCCCACATATATATGTATACATTATATATTAATATTATATATACACATAAATATAAGAAACGTTGACGATAAGGCGTTGAAAGATCTTAAAATAGTGACGAAAATTGAGTTCATTTTAAATCAAATTTGCGATAAATTTGCCGCTTAATTAAAACAATTTAAAAAGTAAGCAATAAAATGAGAACAGAATAAATGAGTGTGCAGGACTTGTAGATACTCTGTATGAAGTAATTCCTCACTCTGCCTGTTCCAAAATTGAGTGCAGTTTTTATTTTAATATTTTTTATGCAATCTTAACAAATTTGAAAAAGAATGCTTAAATATATGTCAGACAAAGTTCACGGCTATATCATTACAATTGTGAAAATGAGTTTAAATTTGAAAAACAAATTTTATTTTTATTTGGACGATAGGTTTTTACAAACTTATAATACCCTTCTTCAATGCAAAGATACTGGGTATCAAGAGAGTGTGTAATAGAAAATTAGGCAGAACGAGTTTGTGACTAGCCGGCAAATAACTAAAAAACAAAAGAACATATTTAGAAACCAGACTTGAACATTTTCGACTTTATTTTATAGCTTCCATTTGTAAGCGAGTAAGATTTGTGTGCATATGTATTTAGTGAGTATACTATATACTATATACTACATGTGTATTCATTTCCGTGAGCGATGACGCAACTGAAAACAACGCACTGAATGTTGAGGAATTCGTTTGTTTTTTTTTTTGGTTTTTTTTATGTGCGAGGCCCCGCAGCATTTGTTGGATAGTAATCCAAATGTTGCTAGTAAATTCCGAAAGTGCCACAAAACCATCTGAAACAGGTAACAACTCCAACAACAGCAAGAACAGGTCAGAAACCAGCAACAGCTGCTGGCCAGAAGGATTCCACTTTGGCCCAGCTACCTGGTCAAAATAAAGTAAAATACAAAAACCATAGACAACAGGCAGGAGAGAAGGAGAAAAGAGAAGAGTAGGTCAGCTAAAGGTGCAGCTGTAGATAAGCGTACAAAAATAAATTCATTTAATGCTTTTTAGGCGCGTCGGAGTCTTGTGTCAGCCCTAACAGAACTAGTTCAAGGCCAGAACTAACACAAAACCCGCTCGCAATCAGTTCAAATGGTCGTAGAAAGAAATGATTTTGAATGAAAAAATATCCTCTTAAATAAATGCTCATCTCAATGAAGTCCGTTTCAGCCAGTAGCAATGAGTTCATTATATTTTAGAATAGACCTCACATCAAATAAGGCAACCAAATTGAAAAACATTTCCCAATTGAGCAAATCAAATTTAAATTCATTTTCAGCTTGTCGTTTTATGTAAAAATCGAAAATCAAATATCTTGCATTGAATTGAAACTAAAACACAAATACTCCTGACAATGAAAAACAAATAAGAAATGTTTGCTCAGTCAATGCGAAACTTAAATACGCTTAAA
Organism: Drosophila recens; assembly: GCA_037043495.1. NCBI lineage: Eukaryota > Metazoa > Arthropoda > Insecta > Diptera > Drosophilidae > Drosophila > Drosophila recens. The sequence continues at coordinate 968 of JBAMBJ010004372.1, read as the reverse complement.
TGAAAAATAAAATAAAATAATATAAGCAAATGTTTAATTGCCTTTAAGCAATCTAAAGAAAATTATTATTCAAATATTTTATCAAATATATATTAAACTTGAATCGTTTAGATTAAGATTATCATGAACAAATTCAAAAGTTTCTCATTCATGTGTTACAAATTTTATTAAAAACTATATATTATAATCTGCAGTAGGGCATGAAAATTGCAGCGGCATCAACGGCAAGCTGAAAAATAACTGCAGCTGTTGCAGTTTTATAAATGCGGTTGCCTCCACACTTCCCCAAGCGATCCAAGCTACTCAACCACCCCGAACTATCCATATATATCCTATAGATGTGTGGCATATATATATAGTACATCTATATAATGTTCGATGTGTATGTGAGACCTTTTATAATATTATATGTTGAGGGCGCATTTTTAGGCGCACGCCTCATTGGGCTGCCAACCGTTGCAACGGTTCGCTTGTTATTGTTATCGTACTTTTTGTTGTTGTTGTTTTTTGTTTCTGACTATGGCCAATAGTAGAACTAAAATTTGGCTTGCCAACTTTTGGCCAAATGAAAGGTGGGCGGGGGTCGAGTCAGAGCCTGGTAAATGACTTTTAACGTTGACAGTGAAAGCTGTTGGCCAGGCTTGCAACTAACTGGGCCAGCTGTGGCCAACTAATTGCAACTACATTTTGTTTGTTTACTGCAAATAAGAAATAGAAAAATATGACAACCGAGCACTTTGATAAATGACACAAATTGTGAACATTGTCGGCCAATGATAGGGCTCTTTACGGCTTATATATTATTTCAAAAATATTGATAGATATGAATGAATGGATTTTCATATCAATATCCACAATTCACAATTCGCAATTGATAACAACAAATCAGTTCCGCCAGCAAAATAATCAATGAAAAAACCAAAGGGGTAAAGGGAAACAGTTCAATTAAAATCAAAGGTAGATATCCG
>JBAMBJ010004367.1:0-17645 GCA_037043495.1 Drosophila recens | reverse complement strand
TTTTCAATTTTGCGGGCGAAGCGTGCAGGGGACGGACCCCCTTATATTGTATTAATTTGTTAAACCGGACAACTAAAGAAGTTCTTTTAAATTTTTGCGAGCGAAGCGAGCTGCGGGTTGGCGAGCGAAGCGAGCAGTTTAAGTTTGTTAAGCTGGAAAACAAAAGACCTTCTTTTCAATTTTGCGAGCGTAGCGAGCGGGGGTTGGCGAGCGAAGCGAGCAGGGGCGGAGCCCCTAGTATATTTATATAAATATATGAGAACTAAACTAACCAGCCACAAGTATTTGAGGAGTTTCTAAATTCGCTTAAAAATCGCAGCCTCCCGCAAGTTGTAAATTTCAAAGACGTCAAAACAATCAAATTTATCATGAAAAGGTCGCACGCCAATGAACAACGTCGGATCTGTTCGTCTGTTCATCACTTGTTCTGTTCTCTGTTGTGTTGTTGTCGTTGTTCCCCTCCAACCACCAAATTACCAAGCACAGCATCCCAATGATATTGTTAATAATACGACATGCAAACAACAACAAACCGAATAACTTGTTTGGCACATGAACAGCTTGTGACATCACTTTGAAAATGGATAAAAATAAACAATTGGCGCTTATACGAATATAAAATCAGAAAAAGATAGCTCTCTATAGGTGGCCGAACACTTAATACTCTTTTAGATGACAATAGCTATGAATTTTAAAAATCTTACATTAGTTTGAATATTATAAATTAAGTTATTTGTTTCGATTGTTTGACAAAAGCCCAAACGGCAAGAGCTAGAAGGCTGACACTTTTTCACACTATAGAAAATAACAAAATAAAATAAATTATTTTAGGTATAAAATAATTTAACATCAACTTAAAGTTTCTATCGGAAACGTATATAAAAATCTTCATTTGTTTTATCAATTTGAATATATTCAGAAAGAGTAAAAAAAAACGGCTACAATTATAACACAATCAAAAATAAACATTTTAGCATGTTTCTTGTGGTTGTTGTTTTTTCAAAATTTATGCAAAATGCTAGCGGGGTATGCAGCTCATCAATCGCGCCCAGGCAATAATTACGATTCGTGGAATCTCCAGACTGTTGTCCACAAATGTTGCCTCAGTCTCAGCCTGGAATTTATTTGGGGCGTGTATTCGATTTTCCTACAAATAAAAAACCAATTGCAAAGAATATAAATAAAATAATACAATTAAATAACACAATGAAATGTGAACAATTTAAGTGTAAAATTTGCAAAACGTTGACAACGACTACAACAATAATAAAGTATATAAATTTATATATTGTCGCTACTGAGTGATCTCTGTGAGATCATCGCCATAAATTTGAATTTGCATTGGTAGACGAGTACATTTAAATATTGCTAATATTTAAACGACTAGTTAGTTATAGCTAGCTATTAAATCAGTCAAATTCATGGATCTACTGCGATCTACACTAAAGCTCTGATCACTCAAAATAATGTTATTAAAAGTTCAAGGCGAATTAAAAAAAATACTTAATATCACGACACAGAAGAAATAATTAAAGTCAAACCGTGGACCTAATTACAGTTATGATCATTTATCAGCGCACACTAATTGTTGTAAATGATCGTAATCATTTAATAGCCGATCATTAAATCTGAATATCTTGATTTGGGCTAGACAAGCAGGCGGAAAGCAAAAGTGTTGCAAAAAATTATGAATTCCAGCCGATATTCAAATATTTTTACAGTTTCGCATTTTGTTTATAAACAAATACCTGACGCGTGCTGCAAAGTAACATGCAGAGAGCGAGAGAGATTAAAATAGAGAGCGGCAGAGCGAACTTGAAAAGAGAGAGCTTTTGCTATAAAGTTTTTTGCTCAACGCTTCCAAAGCTCGCGGTGTGCGATGATCATTTTGGCAGTTGGTTTTTGCATTTGCTTCGCTTCGGTTCGTTTTCGGTTCGATTCGGTTAACAATGCGACTTTATTTTATGTGGTTAAGCTACGCGTGATTAAAGATTAAGGAATACCTAATGAATCGAATTGTGTACAGATTGTGAAGAGAGTGTAAAATGTTCGCCATCAATTGGTTCGATGTGTTACCTGTGGTCATAACATTTCTTGTCATAATCTTTGTGCAAGTGTTAAACGCGTATTTGCACGTACTAAGCGATAATGTGAATCCCAAGAATTCCGATATTACTGAAACAGATTGTGCGATTCCGGAGAATGTCACAAATACAGCTAGTTCACCCAAAAGGAGTTCAGTTTCGCAAAGAATATCGTTGACATCGTCAAATGGCAAGTTGGAAAAGCAGACGAGTCTTTTGGATTCTGATAGGTGGGTTAAATATGTAAATCTTCTTCTTTGTTCAATTAGCTTTTCATTTGTTTGCCGTTGTTTTTTGAGCGCTTTCAAAACACTTTCTCGACAGCTGTCCATCATGTTTCATGTCATAGCCAAATATATTTGTAAATGTTTTTATTTACTACGTACGAAGGCGCGTATACGTGATAAGATAAAGCACTTGCTAATGTTAATGTTTACTTAATGAGTTCAAGTTTATTTTTACTATATCCGAATCTGAATAGGGGGAATTTCTTTAGACGCGCCTTACATAATATTGTGCATATGACATAAATTTTATTGTCGCCGTTTCGCTAATCGGAATTGCTCGGTTTTTTTTAGACCCAACTATAGGAAGTTATAAATGATAAGAATATTTCATAAAGATTATAGGTTTACAGTTTACTCACTACGGATGCGATGACATGCTTGATTTGAGTGCAATTATAGTAGTCATTATGAATGATGTTTACAATCGAAAAACGATTAGAAAAACTTTCTTTCCAGTGCAGTTTTGAGCTCACATATTGTAAAATTTATTGGACATTACTTGTTCAGCTGGGAATTGACTGTAATATGACATTTCCTGCACGCTTTTCCGATATCTCAATGAATTTTAATTAGTAAATACTATTTTTAGAAGTGCTTTAATGAAATGAAAACAGTTTATAACTGAGTAAGAATTAATAAAGCAATTGGGACACTAAAAAGTTAAATATCTATACAGAAATTCGGAATTCTGGAATTAAATGAATCCCAAACAGCGTCAAACTTTCGGTAGTCTTGGAATATCTTACTTGATTCAAGTACGATCAATACATGCTGAAATCAAGAACTTTTAACTTAAATTTGTTTCTGTGTAGAATTATGATTATGATATCTAAATGGCTTAAATGGAATTGTGGAATGTCACTTCTGTTATCACTTGTTGTTTCCATCGTTGGCATTCATTTTGTTTTGTGTTTACAGTGGCATTTCATTGAACTCTATCACAACACCAACAACAACAGCAACGTCCACCTCAACCACAGCAGCAACAACAACAGCAGCAACGACAACAAACAGTTCAACAACAAACAGTTCATCACCGACATACAGTTCACACAATGGTTTCCTCACACATACCCTCAGTTTCGAAACCTTGGGCGATGAGTAGTAAGTAACATCTTTCACTTCACTCCTCTTCTCTTCTGACTCCTTTTACCTATTTATACTCATAAGTTTGCTATACCTACTTTACTTAATTCTCTCTCCTTTAGCCACGAGGATGAGGACACCCTGTCGCTAGAGAATCTCTTTCCCTGCGATCAAACTGAAATCTATGCCTCCAAGAAGATCAGCTTCATTATCGATGAACTGATACAAACTGAGGTCAACTATGTCAACAATCTGCGCAAGGGACTCATCAACTATGGCAATCTGCAGGACTTGGAGAATCTGCCCGAGGGATTACGCGGCGAGCAGCGACAGCAGCTGCTCCTGGGCAACGTCGCGGAGATTCTCGAGTTGCATGAACAGGAAATTCTGCCCCTCATGTTGCGCAATCAACGCGATCTGAAAGGTCTCTTCGATGAGTTTTCGGCGCACTTTGAGGTAAGTGTCGGCATGCGTGGGCCTTTGTCGAATTATTGGTAGTCAGATCCATTAACGTAGGCTGGTAGCAGTCGTCAGTCCGGTTTGGCCAATCGATCAGTTTACCGCCCAAGCAAATTAGAATTTCAAATATTTGCTCTGCGCTTTCTTTACGACGATATTCAAACGTCAAGCTACTTAGGTTTTAATACTCTAACCTTAGCAGGGTAATTTGATAATTCCTCTTAAATAAAAATACTACATATGGGACCTTTTTTTTCAATGTCTAAATTATTGAAAAAATATTTTGAAACTTAATATCAAATTTGAAGCTATGCACCATTGAAAACAGATCATCGATCGAGTCCCAACTTGCAGATGAACAATTGCCGTCAATTTCGTCACTTTATTAAACTGTTGTGTTCTTAATTTGAAGTTAAAATTACCATTAAATTATAATTTAAAAACCTTATCTGATTATTTATGATTGAAATAAACGTTTGCTGGCGTTTGTGGAAATTTTGGCAAAACAATTAAATTAGTATAATAAATAAAAAAATTATCCAAAAAATTATTTTTGTACTTATGTTAGAGTATTTAACTAGTCTAAATTAATTTCAAATGTTTCGTTCTTTGTTTATACTTTTTTGCATACTTGAGTTATTTGCCTAACTCGTATATGATTGACGTTTTCGCGTCTTTAGTTTTCGTGCTCAAAGTTTCTATTGTACTTCGAACAAGCAATTTTTATTTATTTTTAAAGAATGTTCGTGTGCAGTTTTATGTCATATTTCGCTTAATTATTGACTGTTATTTTTAGCGACAGCTTTTAGCTGTTCTCGGCTCTCAGCAATTAATGCAAATCAAGCAAAAGGCGATGACAATTGGAAGTGGGTTATAAGCAGCAAATAATTTATAAATATGCTGAGCACAACACAAAACTTAACACTTGTCACTAGCCCATAAATTTTGAATCGAATTGAGTTGTATATAAAATTGAAATTAAGTTTGAATATTTTTATTCTTGTATATTTAATTATGAATTATTTGTAACTTAAGCACATATTTTGACACCTTTGGACAAGTCTGTCACGAATTTCTGATTTTTTAACCAAGATGTTTATTTATTATTATGCTTAACATTTTTATTTTTAATTTGAAGTTACCTCGGAAATGACAGTCGAAAAATGTTAAGTGCCAGAAACAAGATACGTGGTTTGTGCCAAGCCCAGCTGAGAATTCTTGCCAATATTTTCTAATTTTTTATCATGAGAATTAGAATTCATTGTCTAGACACTGCTTCAAGTAATGCCTACATGACTTGAGTGTAAATTGAGTGTCGCTGCAAACTGATAGACTTAAATATACCCTGTACAATGAACTAATTATATACAATTTAATTGATTATTTTGCATAATTTATAGAATCAGTTGACTTTCTGTTTATTTACTATATGTACATTTAACATATTCACTTCTCCACTTTCCTGGTAGTCCCAAGTCCAAGCTAGCCTCAAATTGATAAACAATAACAAAATACTGGCTATTTGCGACTCAGTTAATTAGCAGGCCAACAGCAAAAGCCAAACGATGACGAATTCTAAATAGATGTAGGCTCAACAAAGACCCCTGATAAGATTGAAGTAATCACTACAATAAACATAAAGCACAAATTTGAAACCACTTGCGAAACAACAAAAAAAGGAAAATAAATAAAAAAAAAAATAAATAAAACAAATCTGATACAAATAAAGCAAAAATGTTCATTGCCGGCATTTCAAGTTGACGTCATCAGTTGTTGGAGCTCTGAAAACAGAGCTCTTTTTTTGTGGGGCTTGGCAAAGATTGATTTGAAAATTATCTTTCATTCTCTCTCTCTCTCACTCTCTGTCTTCCTCTTTGTCTCTTTCATCTAGTTGAATAGCTCAATTTTGTTATTTTATTACTTATGATAACACATAAAGCGAGTGTATTCTTTTAGATGATATTTTGTGAAATCTTTTTATGTTGCAAGTGCTGCTCTATTATTGTGGCAACATGTGGTCCAGGGACAGTGTGTACACTGTAGAGTGTTGACAGCCGAATAATCAATTTCAATTGAAATTGCGAGACGGCATTGTATATAAATATATATACTTGTGATATTATGTCATGTCGTTTTCCAAGAATGTACGCACTTTGCATCCAAAGATCGCAATACTCTCGCAGGTAACATTCTTGAGAACCCATTTCAAAGTAACCGAATTAAGTCCCGAGGGATTTGGCAAGTCTTTTGGCTTAATGCTTAACAAACATGCTAAGACCCCAGCTAACTGATTTATGCATTTTTTGCTCTTTTCCTCTGATTCACAGCCAAAAAGGAGCAGAAGAAAAATCATCATCATAATAAAAGTGTAGAATATCGTACATCTGTTTATTTCATATATATTCTTAGCCATATTTTGGCAACGTGTTGTATAAACAAATATCTAAATAGATGGCTGATATGTATTTCCTTCATTTCAACATTTTGTCTAGCAAATTAATGAGGCTTTTCAAAAATAATTGGCTAGTCGATTAGTTTTCGCATTTCCATCGTTTAAAAGCCGTTTGCAACAAAATTTTCATTGATTTTACTTTGGTTTTAAGTTTATGGTTTGTTTACTGTATTTTATTTTTATGATACTTATTTGATTTTTTTGGCTTTTGTAACCAGTTGTTGGTTTTATGTTTACAAAACTTGTTGTGTCATTTTTTGGGCATAAATTGTATTAAATCGGACATTAAGAACACCCATAAATAGCTTTTCTGTATAATTTATAAATTGCCTTCAAACAGTCAACGGCAAGTGACAAATTTGTCAAATTAAAGTAAAATCTCACAATTATAATAGATTGTTTTATTTATTTATTTATTAAATGTCAGCTAAGAGCAGTTGACCAAAATAACGTTTAAAGTTTATAATAAAAAAAATAGAAACTTAATTTGATAATAAATTATATATTTTTATATTGTGGAACTTTTGTTAATAAAAAAAAATAAATAAATAAAATAAGATTTATGAAGACAGCACACTTGAACAATAAATTTTAGTAAATAATGATGTCAGCTTAATTGATAAGAATATTATTGAAATTTGATATAGAATTTGTCTGCCAGTTCTTTCAAGCTCTTAGCCTTCAATTTTGTTTAACTTAAGATCAACTCAAATATACTTACTTACTTATACCTAAGCTGAGCCCTTTTCAAAACTAACTTAAGCAACTTCTCAAGTAAATCCCAATAAAAAATCCCTTAAACATGAACGTATTAACCTAACCTAACCCTGTTAGAAAAGTAAAGCTGAAAGTTGTTTTGTCAGCAAATACAAATACAATTCACATTGCTCAATTTTCGTGTCTGGGTATTACCCATTTCAATTTTTAGACAACACAACTTGGTTTCTCAGACTCACATTTTCTATACGAATACACAGCATAGATATAGATGGCAATATGTATAAGCAAAACTTGCCCGTTGGACCAAAATCATAATTTTTAAGTATTTAAGTCACGTAATTCTACACCGCACAATTCACACAGAGATACACACACACATACACAATCGGAACCAGCTCGGAGCCAACTGTGAACCTTGGCAAAGCCACTGAAAAAATTGATATTCCACTCATTCAACTCTGTCCTCATTGAAGGTGCAATGCAAAATATTTTCCAAACTGGTTCAAAACAGCAAATATTTTGCCAAGTCTTATTTTTAATGCATTTAATTTGATTATTCCCCCCTTCTACAGTCTTCAGTTTCTCAGTCCCTCGAAGCAATTCAAAACCCATAATCTAATGGCACAATAATTATACGATTAGTTGACAGAGTTTGAGGCAGATTAGTTGACTTAATGTTTGGTGTTGTGGCAATATTTGCATTTGCCTCTGGCTTCTGATTCTGATTGTTGATACGATTCAAAATGCTGCCTTTTCTCACCTCTTCCCTCTCTTCTAATGCAAACTGCATTTGCATGTCAAATGTCTTCAATTATTGAATTAAACAATTGCCGTAGGACAAAGTCTTATACAAACATATGTGCGGCAGAGACATCAGAATATATTTTTGAATCAACTGAAACTGAAAATTCATAGAAGGTATTTTCTATATGAATACGACATGCATTCACAGAGAATGCGTCATTTGCATTGTGACTAAAATGCTATGAAAATTGTTAATTTTAATATGTAGATACCTTGTAGATAAAATAGGAAAAGGGGTATATTTCAATTAACTTTAATAATTTGACAACTTTATATTGTTTACTTTAATAATATTATATTTTTATAAATTAAATACATTTTATTTTAAACCAGCAAATGCTACAGTCGAGCATACCCCTTGTTAACTATTTTTATTCAATTCTTTTCATATCTTTGCGAAACAAAATGTTTGCAAATTTGTTTAAATGAATTTAAAACTGACAAACATGTCTTAAGCATCTTTAAATTGTGCCTGCAAATATTAAATACATTCTCATATGTTATACAATTTATTTAAATATTTTTAGAAAAACAATTTCTATTGCTATGTGAGCTTCACAATGGGCAAAAAATCATCAATGCAGCTGCGACAGGAAAATCGCGAATGGTTGCAGGTAAAAGCTATTAAGAATTCACTTTAAAGTTGTAATTTTGTTAATTTGTATATATTATTAATATTTTTGCAGAGCTATCAAACCACAATAAAAGACAAACTGGGCATTGACAGTTTTCTAGTGCAGCCCATACAAAGACTGACCAGATATCCATTGCTGTTGCAGCAATTTATATCGGTAAGTAATCAATTAACTCATTATTATTACAAATTAAAAGAATTGTTTATTCTAGGAATTCTATAAGAGCGGTATTAGCTGTAAGCCCGTGCTGAGCGCCGTTTGTAAGCTGGAAACGCGTCTCCGACGCCAGCTGGATGTGGTCAATCAAGCGGAGGAGATACCCAACATCGATGAACTGAATGAGGTGAAAATTAATACTAATTGACGAAATCAAATTTAATATAACATTCCCCACTCTTAGTTCGATCTGCAGCAGCAGGGCAATTTCCGACGATCCACGGAATTCGATGCACAGCATTTTCCCACCAAAAAGAAATATCGAGCCAAGGTTTTTCTCTTCGATCGCTGTTTGGTGTGCACGGAGGTGCGAAAGCGGCGTTTGGCCTATCGCCAGCACTACAATTGGGAGCATGTGGAGCTGCAGCGTCCCTTGGAGTTGGCAACGGCGAATGCCAATAAGATCATTAATCTGCTGGTCAAGCAGCAGGATAAGGACAAGGACAAGAGCAAGCGGGAGGAGTACTGCTTTGTGGCAGCGGAGGCATCTGTGGTCAAGCAATGGCTGCTGGCCACTCACAAGATCATCGAGATTGCGAGACATGAGCAACTGCAACGCGATACCTTCAGTCTGCCCATGGATCTGGTGTTGGGTGTTGTTCTTGCCATTTGGCTAATTGGGCAATACTTGTAGTCCTATCTTTGTACTGTACGATTATTAGTTAAGCTCTAGAATAAAGATAAGTTATTTGTATGCGTGGGAGTCAGAGAATTTTGGGCTGGTCACACACTCGTCCTTCCTTTTACTTCCTGCCCGTCCGAGCGTAAAATAAGTTTGCTGCAGTTGACAAATATTTATGATAAATTGCCATTGCCTTTGCCTTTGCAGTGTCCTTGTTCAGCTTCGAGCACGAAGCAAATGCAAAATGTAAATAGCTTTTCATCTTCCACACAGAGTCACAAAAAGCATCTTCTTTCTTGGGACATACAGTGGCCACCGAAATTTTATGACAAATCTATTTGTTTAGAATTTATGACAGACTGCAGCAAAATAGCAAAGAAACCTGCCATGGAGGACTGAACTCGCGTAGAGTGGCTAATGAACCATGGCCTCAACTTGCAGAATGCCAAAAGAAAAGAAGCAGAAAGACAACAAATTAATAATTGCAATTTTCCATTGTGCTATGCTTACTACATTAATTATTTGCAGCCCTAAGAGTATGCTGTGTTTTTATTTCCAGCCGCACAAAAGTATGTTGCAGCATTTTAATAGACAGAAGTTCAGATATGCTGTCTTTATATTTTCAACCGCACAAAAGTATGCTGTCAAAAGTTCAGCTAGTTGACCACTGTTTTGGGCAAAACAAATCAAAGCACACTGGTTCCTGTTGTATGGGGAAGGCGGCCAAAAATACTTCTAGTAGAGGTAGAGGCTTGAAACTTAACAAAAATTTTTTATAAATTTATAGTAAAATGATGTATAAAAATCATTCGGATCGGACCACCATATCATATAGCTGTCATATGACCGATCGGTCTGAAATCAAGTGTTTGTATGAAAAACTTTTTTGTTGTTTGAGATATCTAAACAAAACTTACATAATTTGCATGTGGGATAGTCCAATACATCCTGACTAAATTTGGTTGAATTCGGACCACCATATCATATAGCTGCCATACGAACGATTAGTCTCAAACCGAGTTTATGTTGAAAAACTTTTTTGTTGTTTGAGATATCTGAACCAAACTGACAGAGCATGCATATGGGATAGTCCTATACAACCAGACCAAATTTGGTTGAAATCGGACGACTATATCATATCTTTATGCTGCCATAGGAACGATCAGTCAAAAATCAAGTCTTAGTATGAACAACTTTTTTGTTGTTTGAGATATTTCAGCCAAACTGACACAATATGCATATGGGATGGCCTCATTCATTTTGACAAAATTTGGTCGAAGTCAGACGACTATATCATGTAGCTGCCATAGGAATTACATGTGTTTTTTTAACGTTGAGGTTAGGTTACATTTTTGTATATAGCAAGAGCCCTGGCGCCTATTGGCACTTAAAATCAACATCACATAATCTTCAAATGTTAATTCATAATATACAAAAAGATTTTTTGATTGCTGACTTTTGCTTCATAACGAAAGCTCTAACGAAACACAGAAAAGACAAACACAGAACGTCTAAAATAACGTATTTAAGACAATACCGATTTACACAAAACACAGCAGGAAGTATATATACTTTTTGTTGTATAAATATAGATAATACCTTTATTTATAAAATTAATCCCTTCCACCGCACGATAACTTTGTTTTAAATGCTTTTTTAATTTTTTTACTGACTGCTCTACTAGCAAGTTGCTCACCAAAATAATATCATGCTGTCTCTTTCGATGATATTTTTGAAGAGGACAGCTAGCACAAAACAAAAACAAGAATACAGTTTAATAGCTAGACCAATTCTAAAACAGTGTGGACACATTTAAAGTCAAAATTTCAACTTGGACTTTTTATTTTTGGCCTATGGGAGGAACCACTGTGCAAAGGCAAAGGCACATGCTCTGATTATCCGGTCAAGCAATTGGCAAAATTATTATACATCTTGAGGAAATTGCATTGCAAAGGACCACAAGAGCCGACTGCCCCCAGGCCAATCATACGCCAAGCAAAAAAGTCGCTAATGAAGTTAAACAAGCGCGCCAAAAAGTATGCAATGCAAATTTTTTAAGCTGTCTTCATAAGAGTAACTGCAAAGGAAGTGAGTGTGAGTGTGTGTATGTTTATGTGTGTTACAAAATTTGCACAAAAGCAATTTGTTAACATACAACAAAAAGTAGAAGACGCGACTTACTTGACATGTGAGCAAATGACAGCAAGGGGCATGAGGGCGACTCTTGGTCCTGGTCCTGAACCCGGTCCTGGAGTAGGGTCTGTCTAACGGCATTTTGGGTGCTGCCAGATGATTTTTATGCATGCAGCAGCTACAAAAAAATATGAAAAAAAACAAAGTCAAAGAAAGCGTCTCCACGCTTGTTGCCTTATTGTATTATGTCAGTTAAGTTGTCGCTGTTGCCGTTGTTGCTTGCTTGAAGGATAAGGGATAATGCCGTGTCCTTTACCAGGCAGCTTAAGTGTATTAATGTCTGTCAAGTAGTTGTCGCTAAGCTGACGTGTATGTAAATGATTTGACATTTTTATGAGCTAGCTAAAATAAACTGAAACAAGCTTAGAAAAACCTTACGAGTGAACTGAATGCTATTCAAATAACATTCGTTGAGGTTTTGAACTGCATTGCAAATTTTCAAGTCTGCAGAGTTAAGTAAATATTTCAATATGTATTTTTTTTCAGGCCATTGGCTACATTTTGGCAGGCCTCTCACGTAGTTGCCCACACACATGCCACATGCCTCACATTCTCCAAACTAAATGCATAATTTGTGGAACTGGCAAAGCAAACACAACTTTTGCAGCTCGCATTTGCCACACAATTCACAATATTGCGCCTAAAAGCTGGCAATAGAATTGTAAAATGCCTTGAGGCATAATTTATTTGAATTTAACATGTGCGCACACGTACTCCAAGGCCAAGATGAAGAGGAGGCAAGGAAAGTATTGCCCAATTTTTTCTATTTCTTCTTTTTTTTGGGGGGCAAAACAAATTTACCAAGTAATTGCGCAAATTATTGCACGTAGCATCGCCTTGGCGTAACATATGTCTAAGTTGTTGTCTAGGCGCCACAGCTGACACTCAACACTCACACTCAACACTCATCGCATACTCGCACTCACACAATCAGCCATCAGAATACACTCACAGTTCACGCTACATTAAATTAACTTGACATATTCGACTGTCGTTCGCCGTGGCACGCAACTGTTGCTAATTTTTGCTTAATACAACATTTTGAGGCGCTGTTGTCCATATACTTCATTGGATTTTGGGGTCACATGCTGCTCACTGCTCACTGTTCACTGTTCATGTGTGTGCTCTCATAGTATAAATTATCCAATTCACGCCTCAGCGCAGTTGTCGCCTTTGAGGCAGAAGGGGCACAAATTGTATTACGTCGCATGTAAATGCAACACTTAGGCACGCATCGACTCCTTCTCCTTCTCCTGCTCCCAGCTCCATTTCCATTTTCATCATTACTTCCATAGCCATTGTCATCTTGAACTCACTGAAGCTGTAGCTGTAGATGTAGATGTAGCTGGATTTGTGTATTTGTATTTTTCGAGTGTATTCGATTGTCTTTTGGTATTTTGGGCTTGAAAAAGTTCCAATTTTGGGCTGTGAAATGGCACGTGAAACAATGTGCTCGACTTAAATTGGGATGTTAGGGAGGTTAGGGCACAGTGAAACTCAGTATGCAACTCCATAACGATTTTATATTTAAAATTGCAATTGTATAAAAAATTTGATATATAGTGTAAATTTAGTAGTGATAATTACATTTAATTGTTTTTTTTATTTAGAAAATAAATTTTATTTATTATAAAAATTGTTGTAAAAATGTATACCAAAATCTGGTGCTGCCATTCAAAAAGAGGAAATCAGGGATTTTTTTATGCAGCTAACTAATTTTATTTGGTCGTCATATTATTTTGAACCCTTAAATCATGTTTGCGATGCGTTATAAGCAAGTAATTAGTTTAAAAATTGAAATTAATTTTGAATTTCGCTACTTTTGTCATACATTTTTGGGGTATTCTAATAAAATAGAATAAAATACAACAAACAATTAGAATTTCTTTTTAATTAACTTAGTTTTGCTAAATATTACATTTATACGCATAAAAAAAAATAAGGTATGCATATTGTTAAAATTTTTTATAAGTTAAGCCCAATTTAAATTTGTTATTCAACCACTGTGCAGAGTTTCTTTAGTGCTATTTGCTGGCACAAATCAAGCAAGACAACAATGCCTATGCGAATGTGTGAATTTCAGGACGATGACAACTGATAATAGATCGAATTACATACGCTCAGCACAGCCCGAAAGCAGACACAGGACTAGAGCATTGCCTGTGGAAGAGAAGGTGTGAAAGAGAGGGACAAAGCTGTGTTCCTGTGCCGAGTTCCCAATTGTTGGTTGGGTGCAAATGTGAAAAATGTCTGCCAGGCAGACAGACAGACGCACGTTTCACATACACACACACACATTATCACACTCACACACGATGAGATGGCCCTTAAGACCCGAAATGCGGCTCAGCATTTAGATAAAAAACAAAGGGCATGTAATTTTTGGTTCATAGCCGTAAGCCACAAAACGAGCAGCGGCTGAAAACGGATTCGGATTCGGCACCGCAATGGAAATGGAAATAGGAAACGGAAGCGGAAACGCTTGATAATCGCAGTGAGAAGTAAATGCAGCGTCAACTTTGGCTGTGGTGTTAAACACGTATTGAAATGCGGCAAGGTGATGATGATGATGATGAAGATAATGATAGCAATGATGATGATGATGCCTGATGGCTGATAATGTGATGTGTTTTGTGAGGTAAGAAGGGGGTGGAGAAGGAGAAGGAGGGACTCAAATCACGTATACACGCATTGATAAATGCGCTCAGCGCTAAGTGGCATGTTTTGGGTTAAATGCGGTGTAAAATGTGAGAGGCCATACAACCTAATAGCATAATAAGGGCAAGGATTGCCCATCCACTTCTCCCTCCTCTCTCCTTGCCACGAGCTGAGTTGACAGTTCAGTTAGCTGCCAAGACGGAAACTGTCAGACTGGCGATGTGACGCGTATAAATCGCCCGGCGGTCTGGTCTGGTCTGCGCACCTGGCGTGCCAACATATGTCCCAAACAGTACGGAAGTACGAGTACTCGTGAATACATACTCGTACATCTTGCTTACAGGCCAGCGCCAAATTGAAATTTAAAACGAGAAAACCAATAAAAAACAAGTTACAGGCGACAACAACGACGACGAAGACGATGGCGGCAATACAAATTGCAGCGACGACAGCTGAAAAGGCTTCGGCCCCCAGGAACCCATTTCCCATCTAACATTTCCCATTTCTCCCTCTTTCCATCTCCCACTTTCCCAATCCCCAAATGCAATTCGCGCTCAGCCTGCATACAAATGCCGTGCTCCAAAGTCAGCCAAAGGATAATATAATGCACGTTGTTGAAGAATAATGGTTTCTGCCAGAAGACAACATCGTCGCTGCCAATGTCTAAAGGACTAAGCATGTCTGCCAAGGAGTCCCAGCCCAAGAATACAACCAAGTCAAACTCAGACTGCTCTGTTTGCTCTCTCTCTCTCTCTCTCTGGACAAACTAGACGGACAATAACGATGCCAGCCAGCAATGACAGGCGATTTTAATAGAATCTATGGGGTTCTATGGGCAAAGCATAAGAATGGGATTGAGAATGAAAAGAGCGTCAACTGAGTGCGGGAACAAGGATATTAATGCCTGGCCTATGAATTTTACTCTAGCAGTCATCGATTTGCTGAGCCAGCGACCAAGAGCACGTTATGAATATGTTAGTTATTTAATTGTCAATCCACCTCTCAATATTCCTTAGTATTCAGGCTTGCTTTAACTATAAAATTGTCTAGCTCATTTGTGCAAAAAAAAAATTCAAGATTTCCGCACAAGCACAAACGATCTTAAAAGCTGAGTTCGGAGTTTACAAAACTGAAATGCTTTTTGACCTTTTTTTTTGTTTAAAATATTCTTATATTAAAGTTCATCTTGAAACATACTAGACTTAGTATACAGAAACTTACATGTTAATCACAAATGTTAAAAATAATAACTGATGTTTCTGGAGATACTTTAGCCCAACTCGCTGATTTAATGTCTAGCACGATCTTTAATATCCTGACCATGTTTGGTTAAAATCGGTATTAAATTATATTTTATAGCTGTCATAGGAACGATCACTCGGAATTTTAAAATTAAGACAGTTTTAATCTTAAAATTTAAAGAACAAGACGTTATAAATTCAAATACGGACATTCCTAATTTTAGGGTGGCATACTTTCATTTATACTAATAAAATTTTTGATCCTAGCAGGCTTTTATTTTATACAGATATTGTTTATCATTACTTCACAGTGCCTATAGCTTATAGCTAGTCTTTCCTTCCACACACACACCAAATTAGTTACTCGAATAAATTCTGCCTAGTATTTTCCCACAATGAACTCGATTTCGCTTGAGAAACTTGGTTCGTTTTGCAAGGCTCTTCGCGATTCGGAGCTGCGCACTGTTGCTTTGCTCGGCTGTCCCATGAAGGTTCGCAAATCGCGCCACTTCTTCCAACTCGAGGTCTTTGTACGCGCTCATGTTGAGACTGAGATTCCGGCGGATGATCGTATCAGTTGCAAGTTGATCTTCAAGTGCCCTAAGTTTTATCCTCGTGATGCTCCGGAGGTGCACATGCGTTACAAGAAAAACTTCCCCCACTATCTGGAATCGGAGATTCTGTATGAATTTGAACGTGCCAAGAATTTATATCGTGGCTCACAACACATAATACCAATGGTATCCAGTGCTCTGTACATGATTGAACGGGAAGAGCAAAGATATACGAAATCTGCAGTGAAGGGCAAGTGCATTGAGATTTTATACCAGTTATCTTTACATTTAACATTAATTTACATTTTACAGATGAATCTAGAAACTTGTAGTCCGTTCCGCTGGGCCCCAAATTGTTAATGTATTCAATGGAGTATATATCGAAGTGACTACGATGTTTTAAATTGCTTGATTTAATTTTAGGACGTACCAAGTAGCATAGAAGCTATTACATTTTTGGCCAAATTATTCCTTAATGCATATGTAAATTTTAGTAAATTACGCCTACACAAATCAAGCAGACATGTTGAGCAAATAGTTTAAAGGTTACACGACTTTAATTAATGTTTAGTGAGAATTTATAAATGTTTTCAGTGAGGCATCGAAAGTTTATTTTTAATACTTTTACAAAAGCTTTTACTACGAGATAATAAACGTTATTAAAAGACTTTATGCCCGAGTTGTCTTTTAAATAACAATATATCATGTGGTAGAGAAATTATTGTAAAATATATTATATTATTATAATAATAATGCATTTCATGATAATCGTGCATTAAGCCCCGATTAAGGGAAATGAGAATGCTTTAAACTGCATCCCTTCACTCAGGCCAGCATACTGTAATAAAAAGGGGACTAAAAACCCTTCAAACAAAAATACGGTTGGTACTTCTTGTCTTTTATAATTGCTGCGCTAAACAACAGAACAAGCCGAAATACATTTTCATTTGTATTTTCGGCTTATACTCTTTTAAATTGATTTGTTTAAAATTGGGAACACCACTCAGAATTCGTTCTATTCGTGTTACCGAGCGATCATCGAAGCGCAACACTCACAATACGTTGTGACTAATGTCACTCCGCAAAAGAGCATCACGCAAAACCTCACGCTGCCGAATAAAACGATCCAACTCATCAACGCGGGTGTTAAAGGCTTTCAGTTAGTGTGAAAGTATGTGAAGACTGACTACAGAAATGATCCTGTGAAGTATAGTCTTAATTTTTCAACGCCCATCGAAGTGCTCCTCACTGCAGACAAACCAGAACCAGTTGAGAATTATAGACAAGCGAACGTATAAAAAGAAATAAACACGCGGGCTGCTGACGTCATTGTGTACTACTTGGGGTGTTTTTGTCGCTGCTTGTGAAAATGCGAGCGCAGAGAGACATGATCGGCAGCTAGATCGTTTTCTTGCGCTCATATTGTAATCACTTACAGTAAAATAATTTAAAAAATAAATTTTACTCTTGGCAGCGGTGGGATTCGAACCCACGCCTCCGAGGAGACTGGTGCCTTAAACCAGCGCCTTAGACCGCTCGGCCACGCTACCATTCGACAAGCAGTGCGTTTTGATACCCGTCCAGATGATTTTATTATTTTGTCACTACATTTTTAGCTCATTGAAGGAGGATTG
>JBAMBJ010004366.1:0-26997 GCA_037043495.1 Drosophila recens | reverse complement strand
ATTATTATGTTTTCCATATGTTATGTACAAATTGAAAATTTTTTATTCGTTCCTATAATTTCTGTGTGTATAAACCTTCGTCACCTGCATAAGAAAGATACTGTTATTTAGATATGTATGTTTTTTTTTTATTTTTAGAAAGCCCAATGGATCTCTTTTTTTTAATTGTGCTAAGAACCATAAGCACAAAATGTTAGTTAGAAAAATATTAAACCACAAAACCAAGCTATAGTATTTATTATTATTTCTTTTGACTCACTTTTTTTAGTATTTGTACTAAAATACAATACTTTCTTTTTGCAAAATAAAATGTTTGCGAATTTTGTCATTTGACAAACCAATTACTTGACATACTGTGTGTAGGAACTCATCATGAATATGTGGATGATGCATGAAAATGAAATGTATATTAAGGCAAAGCATACTGCTTACGAATTTGCTACATTTACTGCAATTATTTACCTTTATATACGAAACTATTACAAGACGATTATTGTAGTTGATGGCAACAACTAATTAGTTAGTTATTGTATACTGAACTAAACTATATATTATACTATACTAATACTAACTGTACATATGCATATGTACATTAATATTTTTGTGATAAACGCTAAAGGAGGCAAAAACCAGGCCCAGTGAGTTGTACATAGCAGGAATTAATGTCGCAAGCTCTAAAAAAAGAACAAATACCAACACACTCAAACACACACACACACACACCAAGCTCGTACTTCCCTCAGTTATCAGATAAATTACCTGAAAATAGTAGATCGATTAATTAGTACCTGTCCGTTCTTTCAAATATTTTCTATGTCAGCTGAACTTTTCTTTACTATGCGTATACGCAATATTTTGTAGATAGTTGGCAACGCGTGTGAGAATAACAGTTGATCTACTGCTAGCTCGCTGGAACCTGACGATTGATGGAACTAAATGAACGCTGATCAAGGACTTGGTTCGTTCATTGAGTTTACTGATAGTTCTTGTGAACAAGTTTAAGTTCCTTTGACTGTTCTTCGGAAATTCCTGGGAGTTCCCCTTGCTTAGTTCAAATACTTGCGCTGTGCTAGCTTTTAGTCCAAGTCAAAACGAATGGGGCCTAAATTGCTGGTGTATATATTCATAATACCCGTCCTGACACACATATACGTAGATACATATGGACATAGATGCATGTGTATGTATGTATGTATGGCTTGAGCACACAACAAACAAAGACAAGACAAGGAGAAATGCAAAATTAGAAATAACTTTACGAAAATCGCAGCCACAACAAAACACGAGGCAACAGACACAAAGAGAAATGTTGCCGCAAAATGAAACGACAATCGACAAAAACAATTGATATAAAATGCAGTTAAAATATGTAAATGAAAATGTTTAATAATACATAATTTGTATATATACATATGTATACATACTTATATATAAAAAAAACATACAAAAATTATATGTAAATATAAAAAATATTTTAATGAACAACAAAAAAAAAGAATCGAAAAAAGTTAGAAAAACGAATGAACTAAATACGAGCATAAAATGTGAAATATTATTTAAAATTCTCAATAAATTCAAATTGCTTAACACACACAGATACACACCTATACACAGACATGCTTTGTGATAAAAACAAAAAAGAAAATAAATTAATTAAATACAAATATTGAAACAAATTGTTTAGGCTCTCATTACCATAAATTATAAAAAAAGGCTTGCACTTGCATGTTGTTTATTGTTTGAGGAAAATGATAAAATAACAGTTAGTATAGAACACACAAATACACACACAGAATGAGAATAATATCGCAAAGGTTTCATTACATTTATAAGTCGTCGCTTGCAGCTGATTTTCCCCACTTGAATGATATTCAAAAAGATATACAAGTTTACATACCTAGATCTAAAACATTTAGTTTCTCCCACACACACACACACACACACACACAAATACACATAAAAACAAACATACACATAATAAAAGCAATACCGAACTACAGATGCTCACAGCTTATTTGACCCACTGAATTTTTAACAACTTTTTTTTTTACTACATATTTAAAATACATATTAAAAAAAAATTTAAATAAAAATACATTGTTTAAGTTTAAGCATTGATTAATAAATTTGCGTTTAAATTTCATTTATATATTCTTTCCATTTCAAGATAGATTCATTCTAAATTTTTAACACTAATAGTTAGTTAAATTAGTGGGTCAAACAAAGCTGAGAGAATTTGTATTTACATACATAACGTCTTCCCGAATCGGAACTCAGCCTAGGGTATTAGGACTCGATAGGTTTTTTTGGGGACTGTAGAGTTGTTACTTAGTTAGTTTTAGTTGTACTTAGACAGGCTTAACAATTAGCGCAAAATATCCTCGTTAAATTCTCGTTGTTATTGCTCCGATTTCTGTTGTTGCACCACAAACTCAAAATCAATCGAAAAGCAATTCAAGTGGTATTAAAACATGACTTAAATACACACACACACCCACACACATATTTATTCAATAAGCATAAACACAAAACTATATGAAAAGAATACAAAAGTTTCGATATTATTGACAAGTTTGTTGCATATGTTTAGACAATTTCAATTATTTAATAATGGAAAAAGGACAACAAAAATAAAAGTAAATAAATAAGAATAAAATACTAGTGACTCATCTGTACATACATATATATTTAGTAAATATTGAATACATTTTTTTTATATATTATATAATATATAGGCTAATCTCTATGGCGTAAGTCGCACTAGTCAAATGGCAGATCAAATGACTCAACTAACTAAGTAACTAATAAAAGCAAATTATATATACATACATATGTACTATATATTTAGCATATACCATGCATATGCGATATATAGTATATGTATGTATTATCTATAGGACTAGCGGTACTAGAGTTAACTGTAAAATAGTTTTCAACATTTTGTTCAACTGACTTTCTGAATAGGCTTCAAAACAAAAACCAAAAAATAAAATATAAATACCAATAAATTTTTAATAACAATATTGTGAATTGTTTAACCCACACGCTCCTCCGCTTCCAAGCTCATAAATCGCTGCGGAATATATAATTATATATAGTTTATATATATACATATATATTTTGTTTTTTTGTTAAAAAATTTTTTGTAGATTTTAGTGTTAAACTACACAGAGCCTTATACATTTATGAATGAACAACACTAACCAAAGGAAAATAAATAAACAAAAACAATTATAATTAAAAACATAATAATTATTAGCTACAACGTAATGAAAAGCAAAATATACCAATTTATGAAAGGTGCAATTACGATTTTTAAGTCAGTGCGACAAATTAGTCAAAATTTATATTGAAAAATTAAGAGAAAACAAAAACAACAAAGTGAACAGATATTTATATATATATACACCAGACATACGAGGAATTGCGAATTTCACACTGAAAACTCACTCGAAACTCATAGATATTGTCAGGCTCACCCGAATAATAAACTAAAAATACTCATTGAATACTTACAAGTATACAAATTGTATATTTGGTGAATTTATGCCAGAGATCAAATGTATATATATGTATACACTATACACTCTATATATATACATATACACAGATATCGCAGCTTCATTCGCTTAGAAGCGGCAAACTGAGAAAAAATACTGCACGACAAGTTTAAAAAAATCCCCCAAAATTTATTAAAAAAAAACTAAAAAAAAATAAAACAAAAATTAACTTTAGAAGCTTTTATATGCCAGAATTTTTTTCAGCAAACTAAAAAGATACATAATTAACACTAATTACATAACAAACTGACACTAAACAAAAAAATGAGAAAAAAAAAATCCAAAAATACGCCACTTAATTATTAAAATGATAAAAATTGTAATTAAACGATAAAGAATATACAAGTCACAGATACAAAAGCCTTACAAACACTCGAAATACCAAACACACGCCTCATTTTTTGTATACCCACTGCAAAAAGATAATGATGCTAAACACTTTTGGCAACAACAAAATGATGCTCGAACATTAATGCAAAAACAAAAATGAAAAAAATGAAAAAAGGAATGCTAAAAACAAAACCAAACTACAAAATAAAATACTAAGCGTTATGCTCTAGACTCTAGATTCTAGTCTCTAGACGAAAAAGAACCAAAATTTTACAAAATACCAAATATGAAAACAAGAAAGCAATGTTAAACATTTTCCACCAATTTGAGAAGCATAGTCGATATGTATACAACAAT
The DNA here is from genome assembly GCA_037043495.1 of Drosophila recens. Taxonomy (NCBI): domain Eukaryota; kingdom Metazoa; phylum Arthropoda; class Insecta; order Diptera; family Drosophilidae; genus Drosophila; species Drosophila recens. The sequence continues at coordinate 22,750 of JBAMBJ010004366.1, read as the reverse complement.
TCAATTTGAATAATGATTAATGAATATGAATATTACAATTAATGAAAATGAAAATGAAAATCATAATGATAACGATAATTAGTATGATTTCGAACACGCGCCCTTTGTTTTTGAACATGAAAAAGCTGCCTATTTAGTATATATATTTACAAAACTTAACTAATTATAATATGAAAAATATTAAGAAAAAAAACAACAAATGGAAAAAACAATTCCAACAAAAAATACATTCCAAAAATAGTTCGTTCATAAACTTAATTGTGTTTTTCCGTTGAATTGCGCCGAGAAAATGAAAAAAAAAGAAAACTTAGAAAGCCATGCATATTTACAAAAACTACATACATACAATATTTAGGTAGTACGAATATACCACAAATGCTTGGACAGAATAACGGGCATTTGCCCTGACGCTGAACTTATGAACAACTGATTAAAATACCAAAAACCAAAAAAAATGAAACCAACAACCAAAAAAGCAAATTAAGATAAAAACAATTAAACTAACTTTACAACAAAAAAAAAACATAGCTGTACAATTTATTTGAAAAATCAATTAATTAATGCTGTAATTAATGTGAATAGTAAAATAATTATTATGACATTAGCATTGATATTAAAACACATACACATACACACTCATGTTAATAAATCTTTGACTATGTTAAAGAAAAGGAAAGCATCTGAGCATCTGAAAACAAGAAAGAAATACTACTCGTATGCATTCATTATGAGAATTATTATAAAACACAAAGGTGAAGAATAACATATAGATTCTTAATCTATCAGAGCAATGAACATAAAAAAGAACAAGTCGCAAATGAAGCAAGCGAAATGATTAAAAAAAAAGAAAGAAAGAAATACAATAACAAAATAAATACATGTTTTTAAGCTCGTTTTCTTTCTATTCATAATCTTGGGTGGGATTGTTATAAAGGATCACACGGTTGTCAAAAATATGCGAATAAATTTGGAAACCAACTGACGGATATTGGTCAAGTACCTTGCTGCACTGGTATAATCAATTAATAAATTTGAAGATTTCTTTATAAAACATGAATTCTTCATATCAAAAGTAAAGTAAATACAATATATTGTGTTAAACAATCTCAGTTTAAAGTTTAACGGCCAATATCATTTCAAAATTTCTGAAAGCTTCCGCCGTTTTTGATTATATCCTTTTTGAAGAGTTTGGGTTTAATCCATAAGGCGATGTTCCAGGAATGTAGTAAAGGAAATCCAAACAGTGAATCGAGCTTAATATCAAAACAGAATATCGACAAAATACGAATCGAGTTGTCAATATATCTTATAAAATTAACGATGTATTTATCGAGTTAAAAAAAATGTAACTTTTAAAGTTGCTAGCCGAAATTCAGACCAACTTCAAACATTCATAAGTTTACCAAAACTGAACAGATTTTTAAGCGGAATGTCTTTGTGATCATGGTGATGATCTAAATTCACTATGCGTTTAAATTTTGTCGATTTCTCTCTGAGTGAACGAGGCTGCCAACCAAAACATTGGATCAATAAGGTTTACAAGCCAAGTACTGAGCTCAAGTAAGCCATCATCTACAGAAAAATTATGAATTTATTAGCCCAAATAGACAAAAGACTGGTAAGTGTAATTTAATTAGTTGTTTATAGTTTATTTTAATTACATTTCATTCTTTATGTTTTTCTTTCTATTTTTTTATTTGTTTTTTGGTTTTGTTGCCACATTTATAATAAATATATAATTTAGTTATGTATTACATTTATTTTTGCTTCCATTATTTCACTTATAGTTTTAAATAATAAAGTGAGTCTGATTGTGATTGTTGTTTCTGAGTATTACAAATAATATTGCAAATTTCAATAGCTGTCTCATACATTTAGAGTACTTATTTGTCAATCAATGCACGTCTTTAATTAATCATGATGATGAGACATTTCCTAACATTTCCTATTATCATTTCCACTTCCATTTCCAAATCCGATTATCAAACCTACTTAAGAATAAATTGTGTGTGTGTAAGAGTGTGTGTGTGTGTGTGTGATAACTATGCATGTGTGTACAATTGAGTTTTGTTCTCTCGCAAAAAAATGCAGTTGATTGATTTCAATTTCAATTACAATTACAATTAGAATTACAATAAGAATTAAATAAATAATTCAATAAACAAATAGAATCGTTAAATACACATATAGCTAAAAATTGCAACTTTTGAATGACCATTTAAAAAAATTAAATAAAAAAATATAACAAAAGACATTAATTTACATATTGTAAGCATACATACATGTATATGTATTCATTATGCCTATTTCTTTATATTTATGTTTGGGACATTATGGGTTTTTTTTGGGGGAGCTTTGGGGGGTAAATGTTTCTAATTGTCCTTGCGTTGCACCTCGGCGCCGTCACCGACGCTGCGCTGCGCCTCTACATCGTATAAACTGGGCTGTACATCATCGTCATCCTCCTGGAACTGGGGCTGGGGCGGCAGCTCCTCCTGCGATGGCAACTGAAGTGGCAGATGCAATTGACGTCGGAGTTGCTAGAACGTTTGGGCATTGCGACAGACGCCACAGCCCAGGGCGAACTCCTCACCGGTGGGTGGATGCATCACATGCAGCGGGCATTCGTCGCCCAGCAGCTGTTTGGCCTTTGGCCCGGCGGGGCATTGGGGCAACTTGTTTTTCGGTATGTTCGTCAAGCGCTGAAAGTCATCGTGGCACGTATCACAAAAGTGCGTCGTCCCAAAGCAGAAGAACACCGCCACGGAGCAACAGTAGCGACACTTGTACTCCAAGAAATCGGTGCCATGTTTCGGGCACATCTGAGCCCGGGCCACATCCGAGCAGCCGCCACAGACCAGCTCCTCGGGATCGAACTTTTCGCCAATTTCCGCATCGCAACGCGCCTCGCCGCCGTAATAGGCCTTCTGGCATTTGAAGCACACGTAATATGCATAGCGATCCATGGCCAGTTGCGTGACATCCTTGCTGTCCGTGTCCTTGACGACGCCCTCATACTTGATGCTGCAAACGATACATTTAAAGAACTTGGATTACTGATGTGAACATTTTCTTTCTTTTTTCTTTGTAAAAAATGTTTAAAGTTAAATCTATTGTTAAATTCAAATAAAGAAATCCATTTTTGCCAAATTGCACAATAGCAACGTTGCCAAATTTCACACAAATTTCAGTTGGATTAAAGATGGGAGCATCGATTTACTCGTTAAAGCTTTAAAAAATGTTACAAGGAAATTTATTTTTAAATTCAAAATTAAAATAATATATTACGGAAGAAAGAAAATTTTTTTTTTTTTTCTTAAAAAATCCATTGCTCCCAAACTGCACAAAAGCAACGTTGGCAAATTTCACAGCAAGATATATACATTCATTGAGGATGTTAGCAGTGATTCAGTTTAAATAAATGTTTATAGAACATTTATATTTAAATTCGTATTTAAAATAATAGATAACGAAAGTAAACAAAAGTTCCATTGTTGTCAAATTGCACAATAACAACGTTGCCAAATTTCACACAAATCTCAGTTGAATTAAAGATGGGAACAGAGATTCAGACGTTTCAGTTTTAAAATAATAGATTACGGAAGTAAGACAAAAAATCTATATTTTTTTTTTAAATTGCATTGTTCCCAAATTGCACAAAGGCAACGTTGCCAAATTTCACAGCATGATATTTAAATTCATTGAGGAATAATGATATAAACAGCGATATAGTTTTAATAAATAGAAAATTTAAATTTAAATTCAAATTTAAAATAATAGATAACTAAGGTAAAAAAAGCTCCATTGTTGCCAAATTTCACAGCAAGATACATTGATTGAGAAATAATCGATTCAGCCGATAGAGTTTTAATAAAGTTTATGGAAAATTAATATTTTAATTCTAATCTAAAATAACAAATAACGAAAGTATAAAAAAAAGTTCCATTGTTGCCAAATTTCACAATGGCATTGTTGCCAAATTTCGCAGCTCGAAATTGCGCTCAAACTTACCGCATGATCGCCTTGCGTTTCACATCCTGCTTGAGTCCATTGATGGGCTCCAGGATGTCGGCCAGCAGCGGATGCTGTATGTCCGCCTTGCAGATGGGACACAGCGAGAAGCCGAATGTAATGCGCGGTCCGCTCCAGCGCTTCTCCAGCACCGCCTTGCAGCAGTGGAAATGAAACACATGACCGCACTCCAACTGAGATGGGAAAAGAGAGACAGATTAATTGTTGCTGCTTTATTTACAGCTTAGTTGGTTAACTAACGTGTATGGAGGGCGCACAGGAGACCGCTTCGACAAAGCAGATCATGCACATGTCATCGGCATCCTGGGTAAGCTTCGGATCACGCAACTCCTCGGCCAGCTCGTTCTCGCGGGCATGGCACACATGCTGCAGACAGGGCAGGCACTTCCGTTCGCCGGCAACTCCGCCGCAGGCATGACCACAGGGCTTGGTTTTCAGGCAGGAATTGGATGCATACTCCTGACACTGGGCATCGGCACACACGTTGCCGATCTCCAGCAGGCCAGAGTTGCCAGTGAGTCCACAGAAACGACAGCGGCCCACGGCCTCCTGTGGACCCGAAATTATTGTATGGCTGCCATCGCGAAACTCAACCATGGCCTTCAACGTCTTCGAGTCCGCCAGGGCCAGGAGCCAGAAGAGTTTCGTGCGTCCGCAAGATTCATGCAGCTCCACGCGTATGGCTTCCTCCTCTTCCTTGCAGACCTGTATAAGTTTATTAAATAAGTACATATGTATGTATATAATTATGTATAACAGGGACTGCAAATAAGAGTTATGAATGCTAATTTCAACTAAAATAAAACATGCTATAGTAAAATGGTATACACCAAAAATCCTATTTCAGTCGGGACTATCGATTTCAGCCAAAAACTTCTATTTTCAATTTATAAGATATAAATCAAAATTAATTCTTATCTTTAATTTGTATTTAAAAAGTCAAAAATAATCATTAAAATTAAATTTTTAATAAAAAGTTGTGAAACAACATATATGTATTTCTGATTTTTTCAATAAAAATAAAAAATAAGAGATATTTTTTTATTTTTATTTTAAAAGTTACACATAAGAGTTATTCCGTAACTTTTATTTTAAAAATCAAAAATAAAAGTTAAAGTAATACTTATTTTTTGTTTGCCAATACATACTTTAACAGAATACAGCAGAAAAAATGAAATATAACAGAAAAAGTCGGATCCTTAATATCGTTCTTAAAGAACATTAAATGCATCATATGAAAGATCTCAAATCATAGATCAAGTATATTTTTAAATTGAATACACCACTTGGTTCGAAAGATGTTCACTTTAACTTTTATTTTTGATTTTTAAAATAAAAGTTTCGAAATAACTCTAATTTGTAACTTTTAAAATAAAATCAAAAATAACTGTTGTTTTTTATTTTTATTAAAAAAATCAGAAATATAGTATGTGTTATTTTACAACTTTTTATTAAGAATTGAATTTAAATGATTATTTTGGACCTTTTAAATAAATATTAAAAATAATTGTTATTTCTTAACTTTAAAACATAAATTTGAAAATAATTGTTAATTTGTTATTTTTTTTTTAAACTTATAACAGTCCTGTTATATAAGTATCAGACTTACCGTGCGCTTGTGTGTGCGCGTCTTTCTGTTCAGATGCAGAAAGCGATCGCAGTCGCCGCACAGGGATCCACAGGTCTCGCACTGTATGATGGCCGCCGTTTCGCCGTCGTCGTGATTGGTGCACATGGGACGCGTGTCGCAGAGCTTGGACCACTGTCCCGACGACAGCTTCTCGACGTGATCGCGCTCCAGGACACAGAGACTGGCCAGCGCCAGCCAAAGGGTCGCCGTCTTTGTGCAATGCTCCGGCGTGCGATAGATCTCCTCCAGCCGCGTCAGATTCAGCACAGACTCGGCAATGGCTGCCTTCGTGATCTGGGACCACTTCTCGCTCAGCTTACCCTGCAATTGAGGAACCAGGGACAAGGGAAGCAAGAGTTATTCAATGAGTTCGTTTTTTTAATGATGAAAAACTGCATCGAGAAATCGAGAAATCGATTTTGGAGGAAGCGATTTTCTAGTACTTTGAATCGATCAATTTTTTGGTCGATATATCGGTCACTCGATTTTCTTTTTATTTAATCAAATTGATCATTAAGAATGAAAAGATTTTTAGACATTTGTTTTACTGCAAATTTGTGGTGTAAAATTCGATAAAAATCGATTTTCGCGGAAGCGATTTTCTAGAACTTTAACTCCATACATTTTTGAGAAGATATATCGGTTACTCGATTATTGTTTTGTCGGTTTTAACATTTCGGGTTATCTATTTATTTAATCAAATTGGAAACATTTAGAGTAAAAAGATTCTTAGGCATTTGTTTTACTGCAAATTGATGATGTGAAATTCAATAAAAATCGATTTTCTATTACTTTAACTCGATCAATATTTTGGACGTTAAATTTTCTGTTAATTTAATTAAATTGGAATCATTAAGGATGAAAAGATTCTTCGACATTTGTTTTACTACAAATCAGTAAAATTCGATAAAAATCGATTTTCCAGTAACCTAATTCGATAAATGTTCTGGACGATATATCGATCAGTCGATTATTGTTTTGTCGGTATTAAAATTTCGGCTTTTCTATTAATTTAATTAAATTGGAAACATTTAGAGTAAAAAGATTCTTAGGCATTTGTTTTACTGCAAATTTGTGATGTAAAATTCGATTAAAATCGATTTTTAAGTACTTTAACTCGATATTTTTTACTGACAATATATCGATGACTAGATTTTTTATTTTAACGATTTTTAGCTCGATCATCGATTTAAAAATTTGGATTTAGATTAGCGGTGGGCACGCATGGGCTCCGGGAGCAAGCGGCTGCTCCCGAATTCAGATTTCGTGCCCACCGCTGATTTAGATCATTAGTTGTTGGGAAGAGAATGTTGGACTTACGCTGGCGAGATCACGTATAAGTCCAATGATGCTCTCCGCCTGCTTGGTGGAGATGACGCCGTTGAGGAACCAGCGCTGATTCAGATTGCGCTTGGACTCCTTCTTCAGCACGGGCGGGGCATCAAAGCGAAAGGGATCGCTGGCAGCTCCTGGACCCGCTGCTGCTCCGATGGCCAGCTGCTCCGCTGTCGTTGGACGTGCGCGCAGCAGCTGCACGGACAGATCCAAGGAGCTGCACAGGCGCACAAAGGCGGGCGTCTTCTCCAGCTGCCCGGGCTTGCCAGCTGCTGTTGCTGCTGCCGTAGAAGTGGAGTTGGAGTTGGAAGAAGGTACTCCCACGCCGCCTGTGCTGGCATTGGCCGTTGTGGTCTTCACCTTCACCTGCAGCTGCAGCGACTTGGCAATGACGGCCAGGAAAATGTCGAGCAGACCGAGTCGACTCATATCGAAGTCGCTGCCACTCTGATGGGCAATGCTGTAGTCCGCCGGCGGCAGACGCTGCACGCCGAGCAGCTCGGCAAAGCTCTCGGGGCTGATTTCCGGCAGGATGCGACGCAGCAGCGCCGTCACCTGGCGCTGCACCCGATCGCTGCCCGTGTGCAGCAGTCCCAGCAGATCCCGGAGCAGGCCGTGCTGCTGCGACAGATAGGAGCGGCCCACGACGCTGCCCGACAGCGCCAGCACCATGCTGAGCATCTCGAAGCAATACGTGTCCGGGGCGCGACTGCGTTCCGAGCTGCTCTCTCCAGTTGCTGCACTTGCTCCAGTTGCTCCCGTTGCCTGGCTGGCTGTCTGAGCCGGCGGTTGCTGCTTGTGGACATGCGCCAGATTGGCCAGCTCCCAGTCCTCCTTGGCGCGCTGCGCCTCCTTCCTGATGGCGTGCACAATGTGGACAATCACTTGCTTCTGCAGATGCGACAGCTTGCTGCGCGAGAACAGTATGCCCACCATATGCTCGCGCAGATCCAGGGAATCAGCCAGCATGGCATTGCCCGCATCCACCAAGTTGGTGCCGCTCGCTCCTGCTGCCGCTCCCACTCCCACTCCCACTCCCACTGCCGCTCCGGTCACCGCCTCGCTCACATTGCTGATCAGCTTGCCAAAAACTTGGCCCGTGATGAGACGGAAGACACGCAACGTTTCCGCCTCGCAGATCTGCTGTTGAATCCGCGCCGCGTGCGACATGCGCAGATTTGGACGATGCTCCACTGTTAGTGCCAATGGATCCTCATTGACAGCAGCAGCAGCAGCACCATTAGCCTGACCACCACCACCACCTTGTGCCCCACTGGGCAGGCCCAGCAGTTTGATTTGACGCACTCGCAGCGTGTTCTCCGGTCCGTGCAGCTCGAGGCGAAAGTGCGTCGAGCTCTCGTCGCTGATCTTGGCCGTGATCCAGACGCACGCCTTCTGGTCCACGTCCACCGACTTGATCAGATTCGTGTCGCCCAGCGACTGGCCCGCATAGAACACCACATTCAGCACCTTGTTCTGCGGATTCAAATAGATTCGATAATGTTACATATATTTTTAATATGATTCATTTGAGTTAATTGAGCTTAGGATCTATTCTATAAATATATAAAATTCTGTCATGATCTTGAGCACTAAATTATCATCAACAAACAACAACAGCTACAGCAACATCTACAACAACCAACAACAACCTTATTCAAATGTGTGAGCAAAAATCAAAACAATGTGTGCACTGAATAAAACGATGGAAACACTCTCAACATCATCATAATATCAAAATCAAAACATCTCAAAATCTTCTTTAGTTTTTAACTTAGTATACAAATACAAGATGCTGCTAGAGTCATAAATCTTAACAATATTAACTGACTTATGATCAGGGTAACAAGCCCGAAAGAAATATCGTTTTTAGTTACGGTTTCGGTTATGCTCGCATTTCGGTTAGCGGTTACGTTTCGGTTTCGAAAAACCGGTATAATTTCAGTTTAAAAAAACAATTTTAAATAATGTTAAAGATAAATAAATTTAAAAAAAAAAAATTTCTAAAAAAATTTAAATATTAGGATCTCTTTATTGAGATCATGAGATCATTATGAATAAGGGCAGTTTTAAAAAACGAAGAGATTAACTAAATTAGCCGTTATGCGTGAATCGGTTTCTTAATGGTTATTTCGGTTGGAATAATTTCGGTTTTTGAGTTTCGGTATAATAACAAAATTTTGTTTCGGTTACGGTTTCAGTTACGGTCACCAATTTCAATCGGTTAATACCGATTAATGGTTACGGTTATGGTTACTGTTTTAATCCCTGAGCATTTGCCGTGTGGTTCTTGTTCCTTTTACTTTTTATTGGGGTCTTTTTAAGTTTAGCGATTTATACGGATTTATTGGATTCAGAGGTTCCAGATGGAGCACAAAGGCAACTGCTGTGGTGATAAATTATGGTTTTTTTTAAAAATCATAAATAATGTTTTTTCCTTCAAATCTTTTAATAATAGTCAGATTTTTGTTAAATTACCCTAAAATAATAAATAATCATATAATCATTATTGTGAAATTTATATAATATAGCTTATAATAATTACGTTCCCTGAATATTAATTAAACATTTAATTAAATTAAAGAAAGTCTTTAATAAATATGAAATAATAATTTCGAAAGTCATAGCACATGAAGAATATTTTATAATGATGTTAAGGTGATGATGTAGAAAGTAGAATGTTGGGTAGAAGCAGCAGTTGAACTGTCTCTCTTACCTGAATGTCGCGACTGTTGTCGATGTGGACGAGGACGAACTTGCAGGCGTAGCTGAGTTTGCTCATCGACAGCTCGATGATCTTGCACTTGTTGCGATCCTCCTCGTCACTCTCCCAGAACGTCTCCGTGGAGTTGTCCGTGAGGGACTCGGCCATGGCCGGACGCGAGGAGACGGTCACCTCGAACATCCCGGCCAGATCCGTGTAGCAGATGACCTTGGCACCGGGCATGCTGCCATACTGATTGGTCAGCTGATTGCTCGCCATGGCGATATTATGCTCGGCATCGCAGTGGATCTCATTGCCAGCCGTCGCTGTCGCTGCCAGCATTGTGGACACGGCCATGGCGTCGTTCTGTTCATCCGACTTGGACAGAATCTTCGAGATGTTGCCAAAGACATGCGAGCTGTGCAGGAACTGGTGATCCGCCTGCCGAAAGCGAATGCCAAAGCATTGAATGGCCACCCGCTGCAGCGGCGAGCCCAGCGGCAAGTGGAGCGTGAGATCCGCCACAGATTGCAGCAGCACATGCAGGGATTGGGTGATCAAATGGGCGAATCGTCCACTGATCTGGGTGTACGCCACGGGATGCTCCAGTGCCGCCTCCGCCTCCTCGTACTTGCCATCCGCTCCATGCTCCACGCTGCCCAGCGATAAAGAGCTGACGAACCACCACATGAGATCGTGCAGACAGACGCCCTGGGTGACGCTGCGCAGCAGCCAGTTGAGCGCCTGCAGCGCGTAGATGCGACAGGCGGCGATCCGCAGACTCCGCCGCATGGCGCCCCTCAATCTGTCCAGCTCGTGCTTCTGGGTCATGAACGCCATCGCGGGTCGCGCCAACAAGGCGCTGCTCTGCTCCGGCAGCGGCAATGGACTCACTGGCGGCAGTTGCTGCTCGACTGTGCTCGATCCTCCGACTCCGCCTCCTCCGTCGTTCGCATGCAACACAGCCACGCTGGCCAACAGCTTCGGCGGCACCAGACGACGCAGATGCTCCGAGGGATAACAGATCAACAGGGATCCATCGCTCTCGCTGGACGAATTGTTGCGCCGCCGATAGACAACTTTGGGCTGTGCGTCCAATGGAATTGCCGACGACATTGTTGGCTGCTGTTGTTGCTGTTGATGTTGCTGCTGTTGTTGTGCCACCGCTGCCCAGCCTTGACCCATCGAGTAGCTGCGATGGAACTTTGAGAGGGTTCCACCTGCTGCCGCTGCTGCTGCCGGTGCATTCGCCAGAGAACCGGACATCAACTCGTAATTGTTCGGCTCGCAGGACTCGTACGAGATCTCCGAGAGAGGCTGCAAAGAACAAGACAACAAATTATAAGAGACTTGACAATTATATTGCACGGACATCTGCATTGTAGTTCCTTTAATCTATATGAGAAAAAAAGTATATTCCTTATGTTTCTCTTCTTTTTTTTTAAACAAATTTATCTCTCATACAGTGTACCAATAAAGTTTGTAAGCACCCTAACATTGTAAAATTTTTGTAGTAAAATAAAAAAGATTTGATGCAAGTTTCTTAAATTAATCTTTTATTCACTTAAATTCTGTTTGAATAATACAAAAATTTCTTTTAACTTTCTTCCTCGGTCTCAAACAAAAAATGTTTTGATTCAAAAAAAAATTCCAAAAATCTTTTCGCTAGCATTTTTTTATGATTAGAAATTTCGAAAAATAACTATTTTTACCTCTTTTTCCTTCAATTCATACAAAAAGTAGCTTTTCAATTTAAAAAAAACTACATCAAAACTTTTTTGTTATACAAAACTTTGACAAAGTAAGAGTGCATACAAACTTTATTGGTACACTTACATTGGCGAACATAATTATTGGCACAGCAAACATTTTGAGATTTGGGGGCTTATTTGTTCCCTTATCGTTAACTTATTGGCATCAATAGAAAGGTCATTTAAATTTCGTTTGAATGATTTACAACTTTCCTTTACCCTTTAAGTACCCTTTGAAAAATTCGAATTTATGTAAAAGTCAATTTTCGAATATTTTTTCCTCGATTTTAAAAAAAAAGTTTTGTTGGTGCAAAAAAATTCTATAAACAATTCTAAGAGTAACTGAAAAAAAAATTTTCAAAAATATTTTTGCTAGTATTTTTTACAACTTTTTGAAAATCCTAAAAATTACTTCTTTAACCCCTTTTTTATACTTTTCACACAAAAAGTGGCTTTTTAGCAATTTTCAAAAAATCATAAAAAATACTAGCATACATTTTTTTGAACATTTTTTCGATTTGGAGAAGTTTACCGTATTTCCTTCCTTTCCCCAAGTCCCAATTCACAGTTTTTTACACCATATTCATAAATATGTCAGTTGAGATGATTCATTGACTTGCATTAAGCGGCAAAGATAAATTAAGAGCTGATAACATTTTGTAGCTCATCAAATTCACGATACACATATTGTAAATACCTATAATTGCATTCTTAATATATGTACATATGTATATTCAATCAATTCACTTATGATTCAGCTGCTTTACAAAGCAATACCTTACACCCATCCCCACACGTACGCCTTAATCTTATCGAACCAGGCCAATACAGAATTATTCAAAGTGTGACGTCGCGACGCGTTTGTCAACATTTTGCCCACTTGGCGGTTGCAGTTCCGGGAATTGCTTAAGTAAACATTGCTATCAAAAAACGTTATGAAAAGTTCACTTTCTACGTACACCGATCGTTGCATTTTTTAAATAAAAAATGCAAACTAAGTTTTTATACAAGAAATTGTCAGAAAAAAATTTAATTTCCACATAAAGCTTCCTATATTTTTTAAAATTCTAAAGAGCTGTCAAATTTTATAACTATCCAAATTTCCTAAAATTCCAAAGAATTGTAATTTTTTGTATCTTATTCAAAACTTGCTCAAAATCTCATAGAACTGTAAATTTGTATATATTTGTCCAAGCTTTTCAAAAACTGTATTTGTAGTTTTTATTAATTTATTTAAACTTTTCTAAAAACTTCCCTAAATTTATAGAATAGATTTTTATTAAATTTTTAAAATTGTCCAAAATGAAACTCACTTTTTTGAAGTCTTTTTTTCTAAACTCTTTAAAACCGTTAATTTTTTTTTATTTTCCATGGGTCTCCCAAAATTCAATGAAAACGTAAATTTTTATAATTTTCAACATTTTATGTTGAATTCCTAAATTCTCATAGAATTGTAATTTTCTATAACTTATTCAAAAATTTCCCAATTGTCAATAGGAATTTTCTGTAACTTATTCTACAATTTCTTGAAAATTCCATAAAATTGGCAATTTTTTTTATAAATTATTCAACGTTTTTCCTTAGTGCTAAACAATTTCAATTTTTTTTTCAAGTTTTTCCAAAATTCTATAAAACTGTGTGTTAAAATGACATCTTCGGAACTCACCCGATCGAATCCGTTCTCGTTGGTCGCATTGCCCAGGCCGAACATCTCGTAGGGCAGGTCCTCGTGGGCGGCGGTGCCGAGGCATTCGAGGCAGGCGAAGCTGTCGGGCGCCAGCCAGACGTTGTCGGGCGTGGCGGGCGGCACGCCCACAAAGCTCTTGCGGAAGGGCGTAAACTTGCCGCTGAGTCGCGCCCCAATGCGGCTGCTGCGCGCGGAATCGGCGCGACTCGTGCTCGGCTTGTTGCTCAGATTCAGATCGGGCATGCCCAGATGCTGGTGCTCAATCACCACGGGCATCGGCATCGCCATCGACGACAGCTGCTGCTGCGGCGACCTCTTCTGGCTGCCACTGTTGCCCCCTGCCCCGGCTGCCGTGTTGCTGCCCGCCTGCAGGCTGCCGCAGGCGCTGCTCGAGGAGCACAGCTCCAGCAGGAAGGTGGCGTTCTCGCGCATCGTCGTATACACCTCCGAGTTGGCGATCAACGTCGTCGTCTTCACGCCAAACAGGTTCATTTCAGTAGCTGTAAGTACAGAGTAGCAATTCAATAATTAGCTGATAAGCAAGCGAGATAGGAGAGACAGAGATGGAGAGAGATATATGTAATCGTGTCGTGACACGAACAGAACAAAGAAACCCGTCAGTACTTAGGATAACTGAAGCAGTCTGTCAGACAAAGTGCATGTATCATTAAGACTCATAAAGAAAACACAGTGGGAGAGAGATAGAGAGGGAGAGAGAGAGATGCAGTTGCATTTGTTTCGTGTCGTGACACGGACAGTGATGATAAGACCCATCAGTACCTAGGATAACTGCAATATTTTGACAAAATATAATGATAAAATAGTTTTAGATCACACTGGTCGGCATATTAATTTTGACAACATTTAAAGTTAAATCTACTCATAGTTTGAACCTAGTTCATGTACATTTTGAAGTCAATGGAAAGGTCATTTAAAATCCGTTTGAATGATACAAAACTTTCCTTAGCCCATTAAGTACACATTGAAAATTTTGAATTTTCGCAAAGGTCTACTTTTGAAACTTTGTTCCTCGGGCTTAAACCAAACATGTTTAGAAGCGAAAAAAATTCTTCAAACAATTCTAATAGTGACTGCAAAAAAAAATTTTCAAATATCTCTTCGCTAGAGTTTTTATGATTTTTTGAAAATTTTTAAAAAGCTACTTTTTGTATGAACTTTAACTTCAGCTTTAAAATAATAAAGAAGCCTAGCAGTTCCAAGGAAAACTATAATAAGGAAAAAACGCAGAGAAACTCAGAGAAAGAGAGCGAAAGGGAAAGCGAGAGGAACGGACATTAAGTTCAAATCGAGTCGTGACACGAGCAGACACAACCTTACTGAGCACGAGTTTTGAATTGTATTAAAGGAATCGAAAGATTTGACGCGACGAAATCTTTTTCGTTGCTTTTATTTCACAATTTACAATTTTATTACTTTGTCTATCGATATCCGATCAGTTTATTTTCTATCGAAAATTGTTATCCTCCAACTTTAACGGAATAAATATATGCAAATACATATGTATGTACATAATCATACATACATTTAGACTCTGCATATTTAGACTCTAGATTCTAGAAAATCAACATTGTCGTTTACACTATTGTCGAAACAAATCGATATTCGATAAATCGCACATCTTCGAATTTTGGCCCATCACAAGCTACTTTTAAATTCGTAGATATGCAAGAAGAATCAGCTTAAGCTTTCTATATATTCCACCTCTCCTGTAAATTTTGACGATGTCACATCGATTAGCGATAAATCGATAAATCGAGTGACCTTGAAAATGGGCAACAACTTCATGAATACGACAAATTCCAACATTACCTAATTATTCAACCCGTTAAATCTAATCGATATACGATAAATCGATAAGCGATAAGTCGATTAATTTTGTAAATTATGAAAAACTATGAAAATGACAAAACAAATTAACAATAACTTAATATTTTAACCGTTTTGTCTTATCGATATTTGATATCGATAAATCTGAAATTAAATTGATGCAACTTTATGAGTACGACAAATTTCAACAACATTAACTAATTATTCAAACCATTACATCTAATCGATATACGATATCGATAAATCGATAAACGATAAGTCGATAAGCTTCGTAAACTATGAAAAACTTTCTAAAAATGACACAAAAAATTAATGATTTTTATCTTGTTGATATTTGATATCGATAATCGATCTTTCGACCTCGACTCACCTGCATTGGCCACATGGGGAGCGGTGTTGTTGATGTTGTGGGCACTGCGACTGCTGGCCAGGTACTTGTCCCGGCAGACGTCGCACATGAGGAACCAGGAGGAGGCGCCCTTGCCGCCCTCGCCGCAGTTGCCCGCCCAGCCCTCGCAGAAGATGCCCACGGAGTTGTAGCCCTTGCCCTTGGCGGACTTGCCGCAGCCGGGATGCGCGATCCGCATATGATACGTGACGGGCATGGGCAGGAACAGCTCGCAGATCTCGCACCAGCTGCCGTCGTCCTTCTTCTTGCGCTTGCACTTCTTGCCCGGATCCTTGTCGCTGCCCAGGTCGCCGCCGCCCGTCGCGCCCTTGCACTCCTTGGAGTCGAGTTCGCCGTTGGCCTCCCGAGCACCGGGCGACAGGAGTCGCTGCTCGCGCTGCTCCAGCGCATTCGACTGGACAATGTGGACGCAGCCGGCGCAGATCTGCTCCCACAGATAGACGAGGCAGCGCAGCGCGGGCGGCAGGACACTGACCAGTTCCGGGTGGTGGGGCAGCGACTGCAGCTTCTGCTCCTGATCCGGCGACTGATTCTTGCGATGCTTGCTGCGATTGTGCAGCGAGCAGTTGCCGCTCTTGGCCAGCGTCTCCAGCGTGGACGGACGTATGTTCAGATAGTGTCCCGCATTCGCCACCTCCACCGAGTGGCGCTGCTGGGCCTTCTGCTCCCGCGACAGCTGCAGCCGCGCATCGTTGGAGTCGCCGCGCCGCGTCACCACCGTGGCGCCCTCCTTGGGCAGCCCCGGGTGGAACTTGAGGAAGCTGGCGCAGGCCATGGCGTCGTGGACGACGCCCTCGTGCCAGAGCAGCGCCGCGAAGACGGCGCGAATGCTCTCCGCGAACGACGGCGGCATCGCGCGCTTGATGGGACCCATGATGGTGCTGCGCTTGGAGCAGCCCGACGCGGAGGCGGAGGCGGAGCTCGTGGCTGCCGTCGGACTGTCGCCCAGCTGCACCTCACTCTGCGTCGTCTCGGTGCTGGAGTTGGTCGTGGTGATCGTGGTGGTCGTGATCTGCAGCAGACTGTGCTCATCCTCCAGCTGGGCGGGATCCGGCACGGAGGCGGCGCCGCGTCGCGGCGTGTGCTTGGGCGTGGAGAGCAGCGCGGCCGTCTGGCTGGGCGTGTAGTTCGTGCGTCTGACGCTGGCGATGTCAAAGTCCGGCTCGGCGTTGCCCGTCTCCTGGTCCACGGAGGCGCGACTGTTGCCATTGCCGCGGGGCAGGGATTGGGATTGGGATTGAGACTGCGACTCCTGTCCGCCCATCGCACGCACCATGTCGCGCACGGAGACGTGCGACTGCACCTGGGACTGCTCCATGGCCGCCTGGTCGCCCTTGAACCACTTTTGCAGCGCCTGCAATTTGATGGCGCCGCCACCCACGACGCCCGCGATCGCCGAGCCCAGATTGCCGGGCAGCAGCTCGGTGGGCGGCGCAGCTGCTGACGCCGCTGTCGCTGCCTGCTCCACGTCCGCCTGTTCCGCCTGTTCCGCTTCCGACTTGACGGCGGCGGGCAGCAGGAAGGGATTCGTGGATGTGGTCACGGAGCTGGGCAGCTCGAAGATCTTGCGATCGGTGTCCTTGCCGGGGCTCGAGGGACTCGTGGGACTCTCGGCCGGACTGGCGGCCGGCAGCTCGACGAGATCAGCGCCAGTTGCCGTTGCCGTTGCACTGGCTGCTCCTTCCTCCTCTCCCGCTTCGCTCTGTTCGGGTTTGGAGCGTGCCTGACCTCCAGTCGCAGTCGGGGGATTATCCGTGACGGGCTGAAGCAACGTCCGCGCCAGGTGCTGGTTGAACTGCAGACACCAGGCCTCCGTGGGATACCAGCCCATGGTGCAGTGCTGCCGTATGGACTCCGTGGACAGACGCAGCCAGACGCCGTCGTCGTTCTCGATCTCGTCGATGAACGAGATGATCCCGCCCAGCCGCACCACGCCCACCTGCTCCGACTGCAGCGTGGGATGCGAACGGATCCGCAGTCCGCTGCTGTGGCGCGCCTGGAAGCGGCGCAGCTTGCTGGGCGCCTGCGGCCGTCGGGCGGCACTCGAGCGCTGGGCGGGCGGGGGCAGGACGCCCTCCTTCACCTCGACGCGGTAGACCTCCTCGAGGGGAATGCCGTCGATGGTGACGGCCAGGCAGTAGCCGCCCACCGAGTTGGGCGTCCAGTGGACGCTGAAGGTGCCGTCCTCCATGTCCTGGGCGCTCAGCGCCTCCGTCGTGCGCGTCTGGACGGGACTGCTGAAGCGCAGCTCCTCGAACGAATAGTTCGTGTAGGGCTTCATGAACGTGATCGCCTTGAAGCACATCTTCTCCTTGGTGGTCGCCTCGTAGTTCAGCCGTGGCGGCGGTGTCATCCCGCCCAACTGTCCGGCCAGTCCCAGGGCGCCGCCATGTTGCGTGTCCTCCGCGTAGGAAGTGCGTCGCATCTTCAGGTTGCCGCCCAGGGCACCACTGCGATCCGGTCCCGTCGGTATGGCCTTGATCTCCACCTTCAGCTCCGGCACCAGCACCGCATCCCCGTACTGATCCCGGATGGTGACGGTCACCTGCGTGGGCCAACCGTAACGCAGGGGCTCCGTAATCGTGTTCAGCTCGCATCTAAGGCAAGGGAATAGACAGAGGAAGACAGGGGAAGACAGGGTTGACATGAGCTCAAAGATTCGTTAGACAAGTTTTCTGGGGCACACCAAGGATTTAAGTCCCTTTGCTCCTTTTACTCTTATTGCTCTTTATTTTTATTTAGTAAGGCGGTAAAACAAAGTACACGCTGTGGTATTTGAATCAACCCATGACTTTTAGGGCTCGCGCACACTAAAGTTGCACTTGCACTAGTTAACAAGCTGGTCAATTTCATCTCAGTTATTGGATTATGATTATTATGGTTCGACTTGGTTTACTGACTTGGAATATGTTTAATTGTTGCCCCTATACCCTAAGAAAAAGCCGAAACCACAACTTAAACTTTATTTTGAGCAAAAAATAAAACTCATAAAATAATAATCAATCCTTAAGTTTTTTTTTTTTTTTCTCAAAAATAATGCTAATTGATAAAGTAGTAAAGTTTAACTCAAATTTCATCATTTTTTTGTGAGCAAATCAATAAAAATTAAATTTAACCATTATATATTTTTAATAAAACTTATAATGATTACAGTCTCTAGTGTAAACGGTGGTCAACTCTAAGCAAAAGTGTGTTGACTTGGTAAAAATTACAGCCTACTGAGACTGACAAGAAATTGACGAGCTTGTCAACTAGTGCAAATGCACCCTAAAGCTGAATGCGAAGCTGAATGCTCGACAAAAAATTAATAAAGTGGTCTACATATCTTCAAAATATAACATATAACATATCTTCACAAAAATTAAAAGAAATCGTAGTTGTAAATTTAGACTTGTAAAGTTTCCAGATAGAAAACCGAACCAACTTCAAATATTCATAGCTCTGCAAAAACTGAACTGATTTTCAAGTGGAAATTTTGATCTTGGCTTGGCAACCAAATTCAGTTTCCAGTTTTAGAATGTCGTTAACATACATTTTTGTTGTTTTTCAAAAATTAAACATTTTAAATCGTCATATGTAATATAAAACAAAGCTTGGTCCTCAGACTGTTCTCACTAGACCCCGTACTTAAAAAAAGTACAGTAGTCTATTAACTTTGTCACCAACAGAATATGCATATAAGATGGTCCCATATATCCTGATCAAATTTGTTTAACATCGGACTACTATATCACATAGCTGCCGTAGGAACGATTGATCGAAAATATAGATTAAGTATGAAATTAGATAGATTAAGTATTGAACTCGACTGTAGCCGACTGGAGCCCCATTGTTGAGCGAAAAGTACTTTTAGTACCTAACTATATAAATATTTGTCGCGGTTTATATTATTTTATTTTAAGCAGTGTTTGTTTTTTCATAGTCAGTACGGGGTCTACGACAGTCTAGACAAAATTAAAAAAAATTTAATTCTGACAAGGTATTTATACGGACAAACAGACGGACAATGTCTGAAATTCCAATCTCAGAGAATGAGAATCTGCACACTTACTTATTGGGATCGAGACGCGATTCGGGCTGCAGCCAGGCAGCGAGGCGAGCACCCGACGATCCTGGAGCGCCGCTGATGAAGTCCTTGAGGAATTGCCGTTCATTCGACTGCGAACTGCAATGAGAAGAAAGGAAAATCGAAGATGAACAAAATGTACACAATCAATACAATCAATACACAATTTCAGATAAGATCAGTTTAATCTTGAGAAACAGGAAATACGCTGGGGGGGAAACCCCATGGATATTTCACATTTTAATGGACAAATCAGATTTGTGAGCACATTCCAATCAGAAGAGCAGCATCAAAGAGCTGACCGACAAAGGTTCTCTCTCTCATTCTCTCTCTCTCTCTCTGGCATTGTTTTGCTCTCTCCTGTTTTGACCTGTCTGGTCAATGGTTAAAAGGTCACGTTCGTTTGTACGTTTCATTTGTGGGTTAGTCGAGGGTAAAAGGGGCGCGGAAGGAAAAGAGCACGTAACCTCGCACACTCACAGCAGGTGGTGTGCCTGTGTGTGTATGTCTGTGTGTGTATTTGATCAATTGATGAAACCAAAGCCATAGACAGGCACGCACATGCTCGAAAGGAATAAACACATCACAATTTTCAGTTACAATTATCAAATTCTCAGCTCAATTCTCGTTTCTCTCCAACAACAGCAAATAGATAAAGCAGCCCTCGCTTATCTTAAAACCCAAGCCCAACACATGGCATACTTATTGACTCACTGACTGAGAGTTTTGCAAACAACGGGTAGTCCAAACTTTTCACCAGTTAACACATGAATGTGATAAGATACTTATGACAGTTCTCATTTGCATTTTGGATTTTACAATTTTTATATTATCAATTCATTCTAATTTAAATAGAAATCATACTTTTTAAATAACTATTAATTCATAATATTTAATAAATAATTTTATTGCCTTTAAACTAGTTTAATGATTAAATGGATTGAAAAACTGTTTGTATAATGTAGAGACAATTTTTTTTTTAATTCAGATTTAATTTCTGTGTTTATTAATAAAATTTTATTATTCATCTATACCTTTTTATCTGTATTTTAAGTCAGCGGTGGGCACGCAGTGGCTCCGGGAGCAGCGACTGTTCCCAACTATTTTTCTGCCTACTGTTGTAGTTGTTATTGTTGTGCTCTCGAGTTCAGATTTCGTGCCCACCGCTGATTTAAGTAATTATTTGCTTTGAATATTCAATTTTTATAAATTACGTGCTCTAAAATGCACAAATGCAAAATTAAAAAAACAAAAAATCATTGATTCATAAAAACAACCAATTACAAGCACAAATTCCCAGTTTTAGTTAAGCACATCGGTTTATTATTAATGGGAAGCTCTTTAACGGCTCCTAAAATTTCATCACGATCAAATAATAAATAACGAAGTTATTCAAAAAACTTTTTTACCTTTTGTGGTAAGAAGAAATATTTGGAGAGATACATTTTTTGGCGTTCTTGCTTTTCTCGATCTTTCTTTCGATCAGCGTTAATCACTTGTATTTACTTTGTGCTATACCAATGATGAATCAACACCGATTTTATAAAATGCAAACAGCTTGAGTGGCTGATAAGATAATTGAAATATTAAATGAAAAAAAAACGAAATGTTCATTCATTCATCATAAATGGCAAATCGATCAGGTGTGAAATTGTGGGCGTGGTCTTTAATAACAACAATATAACAGCAGCGTAATCAAATGCAGTTTCTTATCAGTTTAAGGAAAGCAACTTTAACATATAGTAAATGATCGTAGAAAATGTTTGATAATGCGAAGGTTTCTCGTAAGCTTTCTTAATAATACAACTTTCATAAAAAATTCATTTAATAATACAACTTTTTTTTATTTTATAATCGTATTCTTTCTATTATGTTAATTTATATTTTAATGATAACATTGATTGCTTAAAAAGAACAAAAAAAATAATTTAGAATTTTAAATAAAACTAATCAAATAAGAATGTTTAAATAACAACTAAATTATATTTATTTATTATATAAGTCACAAAATATATAAAAGGTTAATTTTAAAGACTTCAAGAAAAT
The DNA here is from genome assembly GCA_037043495.1 of Drosophila recens. Taxonomy (NCBI): domain Eukaryota; kingdom Metazoa; phylum Arthropoda; class Insecta; order Diptera; family Drosophilidae; genus Drosophila; species Drosophila recens. Next base: position 1,242 of record JBAMBJ010004366.1, on the reverse strand, counting down.
TAAAAACATTAAAGAAAATAAAATATCAGGTATTACAAACTGCTTGAATTTCACTTAAATTTCATACAAATTTAAGTGAAATTCAAGCGAAAGCGATTTCTGTGGCACCCCAGAATATAATACGTTTTCATAAAAATAAGCCAAGGTTCGCTTAATTGCAAGTTTTCCAGCCATTCACAATGAAAATTATAATTAAAGCTAGTTTTTTTTTTTAACAAAATAAAGAGTTGAAGCAGAGTTATCAAAAACTTGAATATAATTTAAATAGAGTTGTAATAACTTCAAGTTTGTAATAAATAAATTTTTATATCATTTGCATTTTGCAGCTGAAAACTTTGGAAAATGTGCGTCGATGGGGGGAATGTGAAGAGGCAACTTTGCGGGGCACTTAATGATGCCGCTTGCCATACGATTATGATGTGTGTGTGTGTGTGTGTTTGTGTATAGAAAAGGGGAACTGTGTTTAACAACCACAATCAGTGGGGCAAACCGAACCGAAAAGCAAACAAACTGCACACATTTACATAAAGAGCAAATAAAACAATACCAAAAATGAAATGAAAATGAAAATGAGAATGAGAATGAAAGAATCAACTTTTCCAACGAAATGCACAGCAGAAAAAGGTACACACATGTGTGTGGCGTGTGTGTGTGTGTATTGGTGTGCGTGTGTGCGATACGCAAGTGAGCCCCCCTTCCACCCTTTATCGCCCCATTCAGCCAAAAAAAAAAAGAGAGGAGAGAAGCGGACAACACGTAAACAAAATGCGACCCTGCACTTCAACTACAACAACAACAACAACAATGATAATAACAATAATAACAAAGGCCCGCAACCAACTGTGGCATGCCAGAATGTGTGTGTGTAGTGTGTGTGTGAGAGAGTGTGTGTGTGCGTGTGTGCTACCTGTGGGAAACACGTTTTCATTTTCCATTGAATAGAATGCTACGTTGGGGGAAGCAACGAGTTGTTGTCGACCAATTCCGACTCCGTTCCCGACCCCGACCCCAACTGTGTGTTCCCAGTTGCCAACAGCGACCTGAGCCCAGTTAAGAGAACTTAATATCCAACGTTAGCTTTAAGTAGAGCGAAGAGTGGCAGTTGCAAGTTACCAAAGGGCCAAATAACTGCATTAATTCATTCCATAAAATTCGAAAGAGACTGCACAAAAAAGGGGGTTGAAATACCCAGGTGGACTCAATATAAATATTAATATACAACTAGATAAATACAAAAAAAAA
>JBAMBJ010004364.1:0-17017 GCA_037043495.1 Drosophila recens | reverse complement strand
ACATAGCTGTCATAGGAACAATCAGTTAATTGAATACACTGCACTGCAAAGGAATAAAATCTTTGACGTGCCAAACATAACATTTCCTTGTGTTAAGTGTATACCCTAAGCATGTTTTACAGACTCTGCTCCAGCTCTGATATAACTACCATTTATTATAGACATTTGTCACTCAGTCCAGTTTAATAAAAATATAGATAAATCCACTTTACGTCATATATAGACCCCCAACAAACAGAAATATGCCAAATATCGTTTAGTTTTTTTTTTTTAATCAAGGACAGTCTTTATTTACTTTCTTTTTGGTAAATGTACTAATGATAAGATGATATGATATGTTATACATATGAGATCATGGTTCAAATGCTCAACAAATGGTTAACAAATGAAAGTCATAAAATGGTCAAGGGTTTTGCCGGATTAGCGGATTCAACAAGCCACCTGGCACACAGGTAAGCTGTTGAAAGTTGGCCTAAACGGTTTTTAAGTAGGTACAGTAGTACACAGCTGTTGATGTACATGGCTAAAAGGGACAGCCGTATTTGTAACCCGCAGATACCTACACACACACACACGCACACACACAAGCTCTTAAATACCGTACAGTTGAAGGAGTGTGCCAAAAGAGAAAGGTGTTGGATACCACCCATTAACTAGTTAGCATTGTTTGTTAGCCATACCTGTTTGAGGCCAAGAAGTAGGAGGTTTGCGCCAGATCCTTGCATGCTAAAATATATCATAGTATATATCAATTGACAATTGCTCTACGTTTTGCATTCGCAGCCAAGGCCAAAACAGTGTGAGTGTCATATTTTGGATTTGGCATTGGTAGTATACTATATATACATATATATATATTTTAGGAGCATGGTGCCTACCTTTGACCAGCTGGCACGTGCGCACCACATGCGTATGCGGATGATCGATGGCCACATCAAAGCCGAGCGTCTGCAGCAGTACATTCTCGTTAAAGACAAGCTCCTGGGCGAGATCTGCATAGCTCTGTTCGGTTGTCTGCGGCAGGCACTTGTTCGCCGCTCTTATCACATGCTCCAGCTTGCGCGGCTGCTCCTCCACCTTGGCGGCCAGAAACAGACTGGCCGACGCCATGGAATTGCGATGGAAATGTGTAAACGAGTGGAACGCATAGAATCGATGCATGTAAACAATCGCCGTATTTATGCAGAGCTGCGACACCTGCAACCGCTGTCCCATCTCCTGTATCAAATAGGCGGTCATCTGTCTGTAATGCAGCTCATCGTCGCTTTTGATGCCGCATCGACGACTTGGCGAGTTGCCCAGCTGATCGTTGCTAAAGTACCATATCTTGTCCTTTTCAAACGGCAGGTTGTTATTGTTGTTGCTGTTGTTGTTGGTGCTGCCAGTTGCATTGCCATTGCCACTGTTGTTGCTGCTGCTGCCGCTGGCCGCGATGCTCGTCGACGCACTTAATGATGCGGACGCTGGGACGCCTGCGGGCGCTCCGGAGAGACTCATTGCTCACACGTACACGTACAAGAAACAGCGACTGCACGCGCGCGATTTGTTTTCTTTTTCTCTTTTTGTCGATTTATGAATTTCACATGCAAGCCTCTTTGTTGCGTTTGCTTGTTGTTGACAGAGTTGAAAACACACAATCTCACAATAATATTTTTGATTTTTATTGTGGTTCTACTGTTTGATTTCTCTTGATGTTTTGGCTTGGCAGCTGAGTCAAATGTTGTTGTTGTTGTCGACGTCGTCGTAGGGACTGTACGAAGAAGAAGAGTCTCTTCTTTTTTCTTTGTCGGCTGTGACAGATGCGTTTGTGTTGGTATTAGTATTGCTTGTGGCGTGGGCTGACGACGGGAGGAGGGAAAGGTGCCTGACGCTGCCTGTGCTGCGAATGCTGCGCGTCTGTCGCGGCCGTCACAACACATTTGCTATGGAAATAGGCAACGTACACATTCGATTTCGATAGTTTTTGATCCTGTTTTCCGAATTTCCCACTTTTTACGCCACTCAAAAATCAGCTTTTTCTGGTGTTTTGATGGCGTAGAGTGCGAGCTTGTGTGTATGTGTGTGTGTGTGGTTTTCTGGAAATTGCGACTGCTCAACGACGTACATACACAGACGAGCCCGACGACGTTTGTTATGCAACTTGTACATCAATTCATTGTTATCATTGCTCGAATTCCATTTACTCCACACAAAAACATAACATTTTTAATCTATAATTTGCAATGCAAATGCATCGCAAAAAATGTGATTTTGGTTTTGGAACGCACAATGACACAAAAAGAAAAAATGTATGTATGTATATGTATTTACAGTATGGCCGTCGCAGACTGCGACTCGCAGTCGATTTCGCCTATCGATAGCGCGCATTGACATGTCAAAACATCGGTATTGCCACATTTCAATGCATGATTTTAGTATTTTATCTATCGATAGTGGATGTAAAATAGCACAAGACAATGGTCACATTCACGATGCATTCATCGATAAAAACAGAAATTAAATTAAAAGATTGGAAAAAGATAATCAAACAATTATTTAAATTAGAGTTGTGTCGTTTAGTTCTGAAAAAGTTCAAATGAACGGGTCATTAAGATGAACTAAAGAACTTATTCAGTCAATAATGAACTAAATCGGTCATTTCGCAGTTGGTCAGTAATTTCTTTAAAAAAAATTTTAATTTCTTAAGAGAAATACAATACATGGGGTTCCGCAAATGGATTCAATTTCTTTTTTATTTACATGTAACAATGTTAAAATTGTATATATTTTTAAGTTTTTAACAATGTGAAAGGTAACTTAAGCCCAAAATTAAAAACCAATTTACTCTTTTTTCTCATTTTCAAAAAGCCAGGGTATAAGTATAACCCAAAATAATAAGAGGAAATCCGGAATCTAGTTGGCATTTGTCGTCTATTTGATTCAAAAACTTAAAACACATTTCACATTTCACTAAAAAGAAACAGTCGTAGCCTATTTACATCGTTTATCGTTCATAAACAACTGACTAACTGATCAGAATGACCTATTCATCGTTCATCGTTCATCGTTCATCGTTCATGACCAACTGAATAGAAACCATCTCGTTCATAGTTCATGACCAACTGAATAGAAACCATCTCGTTCATAGTTCAGACCAACTGAAAAGAAACTATCTCATGTGCGTCAAGATAGCAACGGTTCTTTAGCAACGAAAAACGGAACTTAGTTCATGAGTCGGAACCAGTTATGAACTTTCTCATTTTAAAACGTTTCTAGACCTTTAATCAATAAAGTAATGATGCAGAATTGTAGAAAATTAATTAATCTATAGTTTTAAGCAGTATTTTGGCCATTTCAGCTATTATAGTGGGAGTAACAAGTGAATAAAGAAAGTGAAAAAAATAACATTTTCACCATTTCTTAAATTGCTAAGGACAGGAGGTCCGTGCGCGAAAACCACTTATGCACGATCAAAGCCTACAATTTCATCTTTCAAATGATACAATTAAATTTAAAAAAAACTGATACGTTTTTGAGAAATTGTGAAATGAGCGAAGCTACCTCGGTGAAAGCCCCATACAAAACGACCGCCAAAATGTATGCCTTGTTTTCGAACCGTAATAGCTTATATCAGGACGAATGTGCGAAAACGCGGGACATAGCAAATTAAAGCTACAAGTTTGGGGAAGCTATTGCAATTAAATTTAGAGAAATAAACTGTACAGTTTTTTAGAAAATTAATTAATTGTAAATCAACCCCCACAAAGTTCACGAGCAAGAACTATCGAACTGGTAGCTCCAACGTGAACTGAACTACAGAGGAGGTGCCACCTTTCACAATTTCGTTGCTAACAAAAAATTTTAGCGTGCGGATATGCACGGTATATGGAAGCATTGGCGTTAGTCGTACGAGCATTTTGCCGTTTGAATTATCAAAATAAACTGACAGGTTACTGAGAAATTTGCTTTTTTGTATTTTTACACTTTTCCAAAAACAAACATGCACAAAACAACGTGGCAGCATTGTGTATGTACATATGTAAATAAAGGTCGCCTGACTAATGCAAATAATATTGGTCTTTTTATTTTTATTTATTAAAATTATTTAACATGCATAATAGTCCATAAATTTATACAATTTATACATAAATTTATACAATATTTCGTTAAGCTCGCATTTACTAACTTAATTTCATAATGCATTTGGAGTTTCGCCAATATAGTTAAATGTGGGCTGCCAACCTGAAATACATATGCGCAAAAATGCGTCGGAATAACTAGTTGGCAGCTTTTAAACATAACGGCGTTTACTGGAATTCGGTATAACAAACAGAAAGTGGAAGTTGTTGACAATTTTTTTTACAATGTCTCTTTTAAAAACACAAAAGTAAGGCTTGCATTTATGATTTTATTTTTAAGAGCCTTAGGACTATTATGTGTGTATGTTTTTCTGTTGTTTACTTCATTAATGCCGCGTTGTCGTCGCGTATTGAAAATAAGGAACAGTTTTAACTTGTTGCAATGATCCCAACTTTAAATGGGTTGCCGACGCGATGGCTCTGACTAAAATACTGGCCCTATACATTGTCAAGGACTTGTTATGGCCGTGGCTAATAGTGTTGGCATATTGGCGGGTTATCACAGTGAGCACCATGATTTTCCGGGTGTGCCCCGGAACTCGTAGAACTCCTTCGCAATGTGCTTCACCTCAGACAATCGGAATGAACTATCTCGTACATAGTTCATGACTAACTGACCAACTGAATAACTGAACTAAATGACTGATTTAGTTCACGACTGAAAAATGAACGATTGAACTTATTCAGCAAATCGAACTAAAAAGCCCAACTCTAATTTAAATTTAAAACAATGTTCAATTTTGAATATTGCGATTTCATTAGTGAACAAGCTATCGAATTCGATAACGTTAATAGCAGCCCTGAATATATACCGATCTTAAAGTAATCGCTTTTATCTGCGGCAAGCAGTGTCACTACTCTGCAAGCAGTATGTGCGTGCATGCCACTGCAAGCAGTTAATGCACTTGAAAGCAAGCAGTATATTTGGCAGTGCATACAAAGCAGTGTATTTATGGCGCGCAATTTAAATCTAAAATTTTACTCATCTAAGCAATAATAAAAATATAAAATACAGCAGATTCTTGTTTTAGTCTCATTTATTTATTTTAATTATAAAACAGATAATATATAAGTATGTATATATACATATATATTTATGTGTGTATATATTATATACTTTTTAGCAATCTGTTGATTAAAATATACAAAATTTAGCTAAAAATCTTAAAATACTAACGTTGCCATAACAGTTAATAATTATGCTAGATCTTTTTTTAGATTATCATCTCGTTTCATTTAATGCATATTAAAATTAAACCGTTAGTGTTTCCATACTCTCCATCCATATATCATTGCCATCAGATCAGATCCTTTTCTATATGATTCTAATTGCTAATTTGTGGCTCGCATTTGCTGATTTTAATGCAGACGTTTTTTAAATCGTCTGTTCATAATATACATAAATAAAACATAAACTTATACTAAATACATATACTCATAGATACACATACATATATAATATATAAACTACACATTATCTTTTCAACATATTCACTAAAAACCTTTACCAAAACCATTTCAATTGAATGGAGACCATTCCTATTCCTATAACTCAAAAATGAATTGCATTCTATATATCAAACTTCATAAACTGCCCTCGATCAATCTTAAAATTAAGCCCAAACTTTGTTTTCATTCATTTTTTAGTACCAATAAAGTAAAGTGTTTTCCTTAATTTGCTAAATATCTTGCTGTAGCATAGATAATATAATAATATAATTAATTTAGTTGGTCTTATCCAGCATGTGTGTGTGTGTGTGTTTTGTTGTTGCTTTTGTTTAACAATTACACACAAATAAATATGGTGTATACATAGATTAATACGAAATAACTTACATATACATATATATTCTTTTTTTTATATATTTACTACGACTAATAAGTGAAACATGAGGTCCAGAAGTTGATTATATACAATTACAGTGCATATTAGCTTGGCGGTTCCAAAAATTTGTTCATCTTGTAAAAATATTATTATTATGAAATCAATAATTGTAATTCGATGTCGTGTCCCTAAAAAGGTTCTATTTGTTGTTGCGTACTGAAAGAAATCTTCCAAAAAAAACTAAGGAAATTATGAAATACATTATTTTATGCTATTGTATCAAGGTGTAAAGCTGTTTTGCTCTCAGAGTTAAGGATTAAGGAAACTATTTATGTATTCAGAATCTTAGTCCAAATTTTCGTTGTACTTCTATGTATTTTGCATATTGTTCGATTGTTCTATGTAAAACTGTTCAGATTTGCTTATAGCATTAAAATATATGTGTTTATGAGTAAGATTTATGTAACGTATGTATTGGTAATATCTTAAATTCTACAATAAGTATGTATATTTAGATAGACAAATAAACGCACTTGCTGCTCCCCTTCTTCCGTGCTCTCACTTTCGAAACCTCAAAAACTGAGTCCTCATCTAGTTCATGTATCTGCACATATATTATTCATATATTATATTCGAGTATTCTCTGCCTTAAGCTACAAAATGCATCATCTAAATTTATCTAAAATATGTATTTAATCTGCGTCATCGAATAAATATTTTGTTGTGTATTGTATTGTATACTATATAGACTTTGAATATATATTTATGTTAATGTATATAATTGTATCTTTTTGTTTGTAACTTATGTCTTATGTACTTTTAATGGGAGGTATATGTAGATTTCAAATTTGTAGCGGGTTGCAAATATTTGTATATTATGAATCGAAAGGTTTTTCGATATATATATGTATATATATACTTTAATAAAAGTGTGTTAAATAAAACTCATGCATATTGAAATAATAATTTTATTTTAATAATAAAAAATAAAAAATAATCATAAAAAATGTGTTTACAATGAACAGAGTTTAAACTCAAAACTCACTTTGTTTTATTTTCATTTTCATTATCATTTTCATAATCATCATCATCTTTATCATTCTCAATCATTGAACAAAAATAAAAATTAGAAAACCTTTTCATTCTGTTGCTTGACATACACATAAAAGATAATAGATAAAGATAAAGGTACTTAGAGAACGCAACTATATATGTATTAATTATATAAAAGAAATATCGTATAGAATAGAACTAGGAGTTTGTTGGTATCTTTCTCTTTTTTTTTAGTTTTGCTTTCTTTTCTTATTTTCTTTTAATTAAAGTTTAGTTTATGCACTTAAGAGATTGCACGTTTTGTGGGCAGTGTTTGGAAATTGTTGTTGTTGTTGATGTGTGTCTGTAAGTGTGTGTATCTATGTGTTGCATTGAGAATTACTGTTGTTGTTGTTGCTGGAACTATTTGTTGTTTTTTAACATATTGATTTCCATTGTGGCAGTGTGACGTACTTAACAAAAAGCGTTTACAAAATTATTTCAGACATAAACTTCAGACCAAAAGTAAATTAATTGTTTTTTTATCTTTGCTCTTTTTTTCTAAATAATAAAGATAATTCTTTTTAGCTAGAGTGATTGCATTTATCTGAAGCTGCACTGTAGGTTGTTGAAATTAACTCCTTGAAGAGTTGTGTTTTCTGTGATTATCCGAATGTTAGTACAGTGCAGCTTGGACTTGTTTGCTCCTCTGCTGTTGTGATTTTTGTGGTTTATGTTGTTTCTGTTCTTTAAATATACATACAAAACTTACAAGATAATAATTACAAGAAAGTTTAGACCAGCAGCTAGGATTGTGGGGCAGGGGGTGTAGAAGAAACACTTAAATAAATAAACTAACGTTAACGATACAAACTAATTAAAACTATGAAATATTTCTCATCTTTATAAAATAAGCAACAAAAACAATGCGCCCAAAACAATTCACATAGCTAGACAAAATAGATCAATATGTGATTCTACTAGTTTCATGTGAATCGCTTGGGCTGATGATGGGAAGAAGGGGGGATAGGGGAAGGTTGGGGTTGTTGGGAGGGTATTTAGATATATTAGGCTAGGCTTTTTTTTTTATATAGGTATACAGTAATTCGTAGCTAAAAGTTTTCACATACACATATCAAATATCAATAAGAACTCTTCATCGATCATCGATCATCATCATCAATAATAATAATAATAATAATAATCAATAATAATAACAATATGCATTGTAATAATAATTAATTAATTAAATGTTAATATTAAATGTTACAATTAAAACACTAAAGCCAATGAATAGATCATTAATTACTAACGAATTCTTTTCTTTCTTTTTTTTTTAGATTTTTTGTTTAGCATGTTTACATAGAATTTAGTATGTATGTTTATAATATGTACATATAATTAAAATGTACTTCATATATGTATATATATGCATATGCCTAGCAACTATGTAATTTATACTCTTCCGCGATTTATCGAATTCAAACTGATCTCGAATCATCTGTCATCGATCATACTTAGCTTAGACCTAGAAAAACTCAACATGTACAAAAAACCTCCTCACATTTATCGAAACAATTAAACGTAGCGTACCATAATTATATATATATAACTGTATATATATTTGTATGTGTGTGTGTGTAGGTTTGGATGCTTCGCTCTGTTTTCTTTTATATATATATTTTCTACTATTGCCGCTAGCCGGTTCAGCTCCCATTCTATTGCCACCGATTCCGTAAGGTTACGTCTATTTACATGCTCTCTCTCTCACTCTCTCTCTTTCTCATTCTCTATACGCCATTGCAATCGATCTCAATGATATCCTTGGGCACATCGACAAACTGGTAGACTAGTCGCTGACCATCTACCTTGGCCAAGATGCCGCGTTGGTAATAGTATCGCAGTGCCCGGCCCATTGTCTCGTAGTTCATGTCCGGCTTGTTCTTGTGCATGCCCCAGAGGCGGGACACCGCCTTCGAGTCGACCAGCTTGAAGACGCCCTTCTCGCGGTTCGTCCATTTGATGAAGCGCGGACAGTATTCGCGATCCTGCAGCAGCTTCAACAGAAACTCCCACAGATATGTCGTGGATCCTTCCCGGCTGCGTCGCTTCACGCCCATTTCCAGTTTGGGCTTGCGCGGCTTTTTCGCCTTGCGCTGCTGGAAGCCGCCCAGTTCCAGCATGTAGGAGAGATCATAGTTAACGCTCGACGTCGCCGGCTGCTGTATGACGCTCTGCGTGCCGCCTGCGCTCAGCATCGCCTGCGCCGCTGCGACGGCGCTGCTGCTGCTGACAACCGATGCCGCCGCCGCCGCTGCTGCCGCTGCATTGGCAATTGTGGAATGCGTGTGCTGTGCTGCACTGTGCAGCTGATGGGGATGCGTCGACGTCAGCTGCGGCGCCGACAGCTGCGACTGCGCGTGTTGTTGCTGCTGCTGCTGTTGCTGCTGTTGCTGATGATGCAGCTGCTGCTGGTGATGCGACAGTTGCTGCTGCTGCTGCTGCTGCTGCTGCGACGCGTGCTGCTGCTGCTGATGTTGCAGGGAATGATGCTGATGTGTGCCAAAGGCGTTGCCATTTGTATTACGCTGCGACGCCGCTGCCGTTGGCGCATTGAAGTAGGACGTTGTCAGATAGTTGGGCGCACCTGGCGTGCCCGAATTGACGCCGCCGCCGCCGCCGCTGGACCCACTGCTGCCATAATAGTTGTCGGGCACTGTAATGGCAGAAATGAAAACAAAGATTAGATCAATCGGACATCATTAGAATTTACATGCAGAAAGTGCAAATGCGACCCACTGTGCTCAGCACGGTTTGCTATTTTACAGTGCACACAGGTATAAACATACATACACATAATCGTGCATACGTACATCTGTTTGTATGTTTGTAATTTTATATGCTATTTAGTAAGTTTTGTTTTACATCCGGCGTCAACGGCGCTGCCGTTGCCCAATTCAACTGCCAGTTGGCCGTTGGTCGACACACGGTGGGGTTGGGGGGGCCACAAGTGCGAAAAGAGCGAGAGAGTGAATAAAATCAAAAGTAGTCGCCAACAACAAACAACCAACGCGAGTACGAATGAGCGAGCAGCGAGAGCAAAACGTATGCACGAGAGAGCAACGTACGCTTTCGTGTTTGTGTTCGTGTTCGTTTTCGTTTGTTCGTGCCTTTCCATCGCATTGTTGCAATAGCGCGTTGGTGTTGGAGCATTCGCTCTCATGCCCGCTCTCTCTCGCGAGAGTAAAAACGGGAGACGTTGACAGCGCCAGCATTGCCACATTGACGCTGACTCTGACTGTTGTCGCTGTCGCTGCTGTCGCTGCTGTTGTCGTTGTCGTTGTGACCTTCACAATTTGCGCAAAGGCAATGTGTCGATGACCACAGATTTTACACAGCGAATACTCACACACACACACACAAGCATGGAGCGAGGCAAAAGCATAAAAGCAGTGAGTGCAACACATTCTTATTGCAATTGATTCGGTTTGTATTTGTCTGTGTGAAATACATGTACATATGTACAATACATATGTTCGTTTGTTTGCTATTCTGTCATTTTTCGTTTGTCGAACTTTTGTTTCATATGTATGTATTTGTCTGTGTGTTTGTGTATGCTTATGTGCATACTTGATATACTCACCCCCAACACTGCGATTCCATATATTCCGCAACGAATTCGCCGCATTGTTCTGGTATAGATTCGGATGCAGAAATGTGCCCGTGTGCAGGTGCGCTGCTGCTGCCGCCGCTGCTGCGGCCGCTGCCGCTGCTGAGTGGGTGGCCGCTGCCGCAGCGGCTGCTGCCGACGCAGACGCAGACGCGGATGCTGCAGATGATGATGACGATGTTGCTGATGCTGATGCTGGTGTGGGCATGCCCAACCGCGCCTTCAACTCATCTGCGCATGGCTGGCCGCCGGAACTGGAGCTGTCCACGTCGGACACACCGCTATCCGCCGGACTGGGCGGAAATGAACCTGGCGCAATTAAGAATGGGAAGAAGAAGAAGTACAAGGATTAATAAGACGTCACTTGTTGTGGGGGAAGTCCCTCAAAGCAGTCGCAGTCGCAGAGGTTGTGGAAATACCAGTAACAGTAAAGGGCGTGTGCAGTGGTTCACCTTCACCTCCTTCACACTCCTGCTGCTGTTGCTGCTGCTGCTGCTGCAAGGCTGCTGCTCTCACTCACCTGTTGTGGCCGACGTGTAATTTCTGTGATGTGGATTGTGAATTGCACCGCCGCTGAGCAAATTGTGCAGCAATGGCCGATGCGGTATGGCCAAAGGTTGTTGCTGCTGCTGTTGTTGTTGCTGCTGCTGCTGCTGTTGCTGTTGGTGCCCATTGTTGTTGCTCTGTAAACTGTGCTGTTGTTGTTGCTGTTGCTGCTGGAGCGGCGTCAAGAGCGTATTCTGTTCGGTCTTGATGTGCAACAATGTTGTGGCACCTCCAAAAGACTGTTGTTGACTTTGCTGCAGGTGCTGTTGCTGTTGTTGGTGTTGCTGGTGCTGTTGGTGTTGGTGTTGCTGCTGTTGATGAGGTGACGGACTGGTTGATTGTTTGACAATAGGAATTTCAGTATCTAGAATAGAAAATATATGCAAAAGTTTAAATTAGTTCAATTTTATTTTGCAGATTTAATTTATATTATTTAATTTTATTGCTAATTTATAATTTTAATTTAATCTATAAAATAAAAACTCAAAAATGTTTTATTTATTTTTTGACACTTCAAATATATATAATAATATAATAAATAAATTAAATACAATTTTAAACTAAAGAGGGCAAAAATTAAAAAGTTTGCGATATTTTGAAGTTAAAAAATGAACAAATTATGTGTGTAATTGAATTTAAGGCTTCATTTGTCACTTGATTCAATTTGTGAGACATGTGAGAGACAGACTCGCAGCACTCGAAAATGTCTGGCAACTGTGGCGACCCAATTAAAACAACAACTTTATCTCATCACAATAATAACAACAATAATAACAACTTTAAAGACAAATAGCCTTTTTTTTTCAAGCAACGCCCTCAGTGAGAAACCGAAACCTGTCAAAATGTCTAAACTCACATGGAATTTGAAGCTAATAATACTTAAGTAATTCGCAACATACATAATTACACAAAGTTATTGTTGTTGCTGTTGTTGTTATGCTTGTTGTTGTTGTTGTTGCTGTTGGCATGTTGAGCGACATGCAAGAGTGTAGAAGCAGAAGAAGAAAACAAAATGCGAACAAAACACACACACACACACACACACTCACAAATTAAATGCCCCAATTTGGCGAGCCATGAACTCAAAGCAACAACAACAACAACAACCGTTAAAATCAATGACAAAAGAAATGCAAAAGTGAGAAAAGCAGCAACAACAACAATAGCAGCATACAGAAAAAAGATAAACATAAAATTGCATCTCACTTTCTTTTGCTCTTGTTGTTGTTGCTTTTTAATGCTGCCACTATGCTGTTGTTGTTGTTGTTGTTGTCGATGCATTGAGGCGCAACGCAAGAAAAATGCACAAGTTGTGTTTTTGTTTTTTTTTTTTTGTATTTCTCTCTCTTTTAATTTTTGTTGTTGTTGTTGTTGAAAAGTAAAAGTGCATTTTCACTTATTTTATGCGAAACGCTGCGGCGGCTGCTGCATGTTGAAGAAGAAGAACAGAAGACGAAGAAGAAGCAGCAGCAGCAGCAGAAAATAAAGCACAAAAACAGAATTGCATTGAATGTCAAGCTGTTCACACACAAACACACGCACACACACGCACACACATACCAATGCGTTTGGCATACTGTTGTCTCACTCTCACTCTCGCTCCTACCCGTTCTCGCATGTGCATTGTGCAGGCCAACTAAAAAGCGGCAGCAACAACAACAACAACAGCCGCAGCCACAGCAATAAAGCTTGCATGCAAACGCAGACAGACACACAAGCACACACAAACACACACTTACACACACACACATATACAATTGGCAGCAAGAGAGGAAGAGAAATCAGGTCAAGGCTTGTCGACGTTGTTGCTGTTGTTGCTGTTGTTGTTGTTGTTGTTGTTGTTGCTGGCAACGGCGACGAGTTTACAATTTATGCTTTGCTGGCTGCATTATTGCATGTTGTACGTTTGAGTGTGTGCGCCTCTTTTACAGCTTTTTAAATACATTCACACACACACATACATACATACATACGCTGCCTCGTCTCGTTTTGATTGCCGCTTATTTCGTTTTTTTCTTCGTTTTCGATTTCGATTTCGATTCGCTTATTCGTTTGTTGTGGGTGAATGAGAAGCATGTAAAAAATATATATGCATACATATTCATACAATAATAATGATACAAAAAAACGGCTGTAAAAATATGGCACACACATACGTACATATGTACAATACATGTTTACCTACAAAACCAGGCGTTCAATCGACCTGTGTTGCTGGCAAGTCGTGACGGAAATTGCGGGCAGACAGCAAAATCAGCTGTGACCTGTTCTCTGCCCCACCCCCTTGCTCTGCTCCTCTCCCCCTCTTGTTGTGTCCGTGCAAATCGCAGCGATGTTTTTTTTGTGTGTGCAACGAGAAAACAACTTTTATTTCTTTGGCGGAAACTGTAAACATTGCACGAAACATGAACCACATTTTTTTTTGTTTTTTTTTATTTTGTAGAATTTTTCTTTTTGGTTATTTCGGCTTTTTTTTTTGGACGATTAGTTGAAATTGCTTGGCGGAAATGCCTGTCAATGGTTCTTGTTGAATATTTGTTTCGTAGAATTTGCTCCTATTTAGCACGTGAATGTCGAGAGCTCAGAATTTGTTGTTTAGGTCAGGCTAACGCGGCGTATGTGTGACGTGCTACCATTGTGACTTGGCTCACGAGTCGTATACGTAATATTGCTTTTCCATACGTAAAATAAATTAAGGAAATAACACTTCCGTGCAAAAAGATTCTAAAAATGTTGTATACTGACTTGGGATCAACAGGCGTATGAGTAATATGTGTAATAACCATTGTGACCAGGCTCACGAGTCGTATACGCGATATTGTATTTTCACATGTTAAAATAAATTAAGGAAACAAGACTTCCGAGTAAAAATATTCTAAAAATTTCTAGACTAACTTGGCGGCAACAGGCGTATGCGTAATATGTGCATTGAACCATATTACGCATACGCAATGTTGCACAGCAGAAAGCAGAGATAAACTAAATGCTGCATTAAGCGCTGCTTACAAAAAAGGCAAAAAAAAGACACCCATTTAAACATTTACGCATTTCGCATTGCAATGTTGGGCCAAATGTGCGCTGACCTCTAAAACTGCGGTCTAATAAAAATAAAAATAAAAAATACAAAAAGTTCAAAGAAAAAAAGGTACACTATAAAGCGACAACAACAATTTAATATATTATGAGAAAACGAAATTGGCCAACAAGCCTGGGGATATGTACATACATATCTATGTATCTATTTGTGTAATTAACGGTAAAGTCATGTACATATATCTTTTGCCTATTTAAACATATATAATATATTATGTATGTATTTCCCTGCCCGAATTTGGACTTGAACTGCCTCGTTGATATGTGTGCGGCGTTTTGGGACAGTTACATCACAATTCACAGTCACAATGGAGTCAGCAGCATTTGCGAATAGTAGGTCAATGTAGGTATGCATCGTTACTGTTATTTACGTTGTTGTTATTGTTGTTATTGCTATGATTAGTTGTCTTTAATGCTTGATATGTAGGCGTAAATACTCGAGTTGTATGTGCGAATGAAATTCAAAACTTACACTCCACAACTTGCTACAGGATATGTCATAGTTGAGCAGTCTTAACAACTAGTTATTGTTGCTGTTGTTGTTGTTGTCTGTCAGTTACTTACAACAACACCTGTTTAATGTGTGAGTATGAGTGTTTGTGCTGTTGTTTTATTTTTATTTATTTTTATATTTTTGTTTGCTGCTGCGTCATTTACTTACTGGCCTATTTAACGTTTTAACGTGTTTTGTGGGCGCTCAGATAATGATTAATAAATCAAATATAATTTCTTTCATAAAGCTACAAGAAATGAGCTAAAATTATGAAATCAATTGAAAAGATTCGTGCAGATATTATTTGTGAATGGAACGAGTTTCTTTTTAATCTGATCTGATAAAACAGCTTTAAAAAAATTTGATTTAATAAAAAATCAGGTAGAAGAAGTAATGTTACTGTTTATAGGAATAACAAAGAAAATTTCTAAAAAGTCAATTAAAATCATGTCAATTCACAGTAAATAATAATTACTAAATACAGATAATAAATGAATTTCAGAAGGAAGTATGCAAATTTTTAAAGTATTTAATTAAATGCATACAATATAAAAGATTTCATTTACACAGGAAAGTAAGTTTGTATATAAGTAAATAATTAAAATATAAATATGTAGATTTTGATTGCACTGCCAAAAACGGAGCTAACGATAATAACAACTGCCAAAAAATTTATGTGCATTCCTATGTGTGTGTGTGTGTGTGTGTGAAAGCAATTTCAATTTGACAGCAACAACAACAACAACAAATAACAATAAGAGTAACAGCGACAACAACAACTGTGCGACGCTGACGACCGATTAACCAAAAGTAATATGCGAATAACAGAAACACAGACAAAAGAAAGCAACAGCGACAACAACAGCGACAGCGACAACGACGACAACAACTCAAAAGTTCTATATTTAAATATTATAATTTATGTGTTTGTTTGGCTATTGTACATGTACATACGTATGTATGCATGTATTATTTGTTGTTGTTGTTATTGCCGCTGTCCTCTTCCTTTAACTCTCTTCAAGCATTCCCGCATTCCCGCATTCCCATCATGCGACTGCTTCCGTCAGCGAACTCAGTTCCCAGTTCATTCCCACTTTTCGTTCCCAGTTTTTGGTTGGCGCTCTCACATGCGCCTCTCTTCCACACTTCCACTCCCTCTGCCGCTCTCTCTCCCATGCTCTTTCGGTTAAATTCCTGTTCTGTGTGCATCATTGTTGTTGTCGTTGGCTTATTTTGGCTTTCATGCCTCTGCCCATTCTCTGCCGCTGCCGCTGCCTCTGCTGCTGCTCCACTGCTCCTCTGCTGTGTGTGTGAGGGGTGCAAAGAATAAAAAGCCGCAGTCGGCTATCATGTGTTGTTGCTTCTTTTGTTCTTGTATTTGTGAGTCGCTGTCGCTGTCGCTGACGCTTTCGTCGTCGTCGTCGTCGTCGCTGGGCGCATTTGTTTGCCTGACTGTGTGATAGTATGTGTTTTGTGCTTGTGCTTGTGCGCTTTTTGGAAATTCAGTCTCAAGTTCAAGGTCTCGCGGATAACGCACACACATGCAAACAAGTGCGAGACGCACACACACACATGTGTGCGATTCTTATTGCTTGTACACACACACATACATTAATGCGAGTATAAAGCAAATTCTCATTAGTTGCATCTGTATTATATCAGTGTGTTTACTTGTTGTCGCTGTTCTTTTTTATTTCTTTTATAAATACATATCTACATGATATATAAAAACAGACAAAAACAAAATAAGAGCAGCACAAAAATAAATAAATATAGTATAATACAAAAAAAAAAACGCAGCGACTACAAAAATGGTTCATCAATATTTCCGCATTAAGAAATGATACGAATTTTTATTATTTTATTATTTATTAATTGCGGCTGCCATTTCTTTTTGATATAGAAATGTGTATGTACATATGTAAATATGTACATAAGTATTGTATTGTATGTATGTAAGTATATTTTAATTTCGACAAGTGTTTATATTTTTTTCATTTTTAAGACTGCATGTTAAAAAAAGCTTTGGGTATGTATTTTTATTTTTTATTATTTATATGTGTGTATGTATGTGGTTGTGTGTACATCTTAAATGCAGATTGAGTCATTTACTTGAAACGCAATTTGTTAGCTAACTAAATGAATTCTGTAATTTTTTTATACAAGTTTCCGATTCCAATTTAAATACCCTGTGCCACAAAAAATGTTAGGAATTGTGTAATAAATTTAAATAGAAAGAA
>JBAMBJ010004363.1:0-12077 GCA_037043495.1 Drosophila recens | reverse complement strand
CAAAATCTCAAAATTTAATGACTTTTCATTTATCCAAATTTTTTATTTAATTTTTTTAAGATACGTTAATATATTGTTAATCTATCTGAGAAATCAAAGATAGTGAACAGTTATTATTTTTCGACTTAAGAATTTTTTCCTGCAATAGCTTGAAAAATGGGCGGTCAAAATAATAGTAGTGATGAACATATTCAAATATTTTAATGATGAAAACGATCCAAAACCCCTTTTTTTTATTTAAAAGGTTAGATATGTGAAATGCACTTAATAATTAATAAATTTAATAATTTGTTGTGAAGCCTTTATCTTGAATTACCGCCTTACAACGACGGATCATGGCTTTTACATCGTTCTGTTTGTATTAATCATAGGCCCTCTCATAATTTTTGGACGATGTTGTATGATGTACAACATCTCTTCTTTAATCGGACCACAAATTTTCAATGGGATTCAGATCGGGGACCGTGGTGACCACTCCACTACATTAACTTTTTTCTATGCGAACCATTCTTTCGAAGATTTGCTGATATGCTTTGGGTCTATGTCCAGTTGGAACCTCCAAATTATCAGCATATCATCTGAAAAATACGGTAGCATAGTGTCCTGCAAGAATTTTTTACTTGTTCGCGCCTTTCCATTATGGTTATGATCCATTATATGGGTTGGACCCAGTAATGTGAAAATGCGCCCAGGTTATTATTCTCATACCACAATGTTTGATGGTCCTGCAGGTGAATCTGGGCTGATATTCGGACTTTAACGGATACCTTACATGTTGTCGAAATTCCTCGACCAACCAAAAAAAATAATTTTGGACACATCCGACCACTAGGAGGTTTCTTTATTTCTCATGATTCAATTAGATGATCCTTAGCAAATCGAAATCGCTTTTGGGAGGTATTTTTTTTAATAACGGAATTTTTTACGGGCTTCTTTCTGCCAGATTATTATTTCGCAAACATCTAAGAATGTTTTACACACTTTGGTCCATACCAAAGTTCTTTTTTATAAGTGCTGCAGGAGCAAAAGGGTCGCGTTTCAAAAACCTCACTACTTTTGTCACGAGTCTTTTGGACATGGATACGAGGTCATCTCCACATTTATCCGGCTCTTGGCGATCACTAATGGCGTTTCCGATTATGGTTGGCAATCATCTAATCAAATTTTTCCACTTCCTTAAACGTTATCCTTTCAGAAATAAATTTTTTGTAGGAGCATGCTTTTCTGGAGTGCAATGCTTGCCACGCCCCATTGTAACAACTCTAAGCAAAATGTTTTATACAATTTATAGAAAATTATCAAATTACAATTATAAATATCAAATCAAGTGCCTTTCCTGCTTAATATCCTTTTTTCCCAACATTATTATACTATTATTCATTTTATTTTTAAAATATACAAGAAAAAAATTGCTAAGTCGAAAAATAATAACTGTTCACCATCTTTGATTTCTCAGATGGATTAACAATATAATAACGTATCTTAAAAATTAATGAAAATTGGATAATTAAAGTTCAATGGAGTTTAAGTTCATTGCAGGCACTACTATTTTTTGACCGCAGCTCGTACATACATATATGAGTGTGTCTGAATATTGCAAATAAAGGAAGCAGAACAAGAGCAGTAGAAGATGAAACTGAAGGAAGAGTTTGGCGTTTAGGTGCAGGGGGTGGAAGCCATGAGGAGAACTTTAATGAGGCGACGACGACGAAGAAGGCGATGGAGGCGACACAGACATACTTTCGCTGTGCTAGTGTGAGTGCGAAATGAGTCCAATGTACCAACAACGAAGGAGGTAGATGGCAGGGGAACACAGACAGCTCCTTTGACTTCAATACAAGTACACAGCGAAACAGAGTGTGAAAGAGAGAGGGACACAGACATAGAGTCGTAAAAGAATTTTGAAGAGGAAGCGCATTAGGTGGCTCTTTGGTGGCTTTGGACTGGGCTCTTCCTTCACTTCTCGGGACTTGACAGCGTATTGAAGTTGGAACTGGAACTAAAACTGAGACTGAAACTGAAACTAAAACTGGGACTGGGTATGAGTTGGGTTGTTGGAGGTTGGGCTTGTGTAGTCGATTCATGTTTCATGTTTTAACAAAAAGTCATTGAACAGACGACGACGACGACGACGACGACTGCAGAAATCTACATGCTCCTGCTGCTGCTGCTGTTGCTGCCAAGTCGGCGACGTCTCAGTCCAGACATACGGACGATGGTTAGGAAGTGTCGGAAATGTATCGCTTTACTGTTGGTTCGGGTATTGCTTGTCTTGTCCCTACCCCCCTACCCCCCCACCTGCCTACCCCACCCACTTTGACACGAGAAAATGATGCGAATCGCCGCGTCATCGGCAACAACGGCAACGACAACGACAACGACGGCGAGACAACATTTTCGGAGTAAACAGCAGTGAATGACCTCATATCATCTAATACACGCGCCATGCACTCAAACCCAGTCGCTTTTGCTTTTCGCTTTACCCCTGCCCTGTCCCTATCTCGACAGTCCCAATTGCTGCCCCCCACCTCCCCTTGAATAACCTGCAGATCTCTCTCTCCCGCTCCCTCTCTCTGTCGATTACGATGGCAACGACGTTTGTCAAACTTATTTTCGGGCTTCTCATTCACGCAAAATCAGCAGACTTGTAATTGTTACGGTTTCGACTGTCAGAGAAGAAGAGACTAAAGTGGAGAGAGAGGCAAGGGAAAGAGGAAGGGCTTACTGATTTGGAGGCGGGCCCCGTTTTGTAAGGCTGCTGACTGTGGCTGGTGGTGGTGGGGGGAGGTTGAATCTCTTTGTTTAGCGGTTGGTAATCTGGTCAATGGAGATGTTGGCTCTTTGTCTGCGCTGCAGGCGGTCGGGGCGGGGTCACTTGTAGGTTAAACGGACGCCCATTTATGATGGCTGACGATTTGGATTCTAATGCTATCCGATAAGACAGATAATGCAGCTTGATACATATAGGATTTCAACATTTGGCCTCGGGTTGTGAATTTTGATTCAAGGATTCATTTAAGTGGAATGTTTGGAATGGTAGAAATCAGAAATTTCACGAATAGATATGACAAAGATTAAAAATACATTTCGAATATTAACAGATATTGAGATTAGAAACCAATTCTGTAAAAAGTTATCAATATTATCATCATGCATATCTTATTAAGATAACTTGTAGTTCTTCCCAAAATGGAATCATTACTAATTAACGTTCAAATTTAATTTTTAAACTGACAAAATCTTGAGGAAATTTTCAAAGTATTTTTTTGCAAAGATTGTTATTATCATGATAGTTAAAGTTTTATTGGCATTCACCTTTTCATTCAAAAACTAAGTAGCTCAGCATTAATATTGCCTCACAGCAACCAACAACCTTCAGCGCAACTGTTTCCCCATTTCTTAACAACGCCAACAAATAACAAAAAGACAAAGAAATTGTTACACACAGAAGTTCAGTTACTTAAAAAACAAATAAAACACTTTTGCTTTTACTATACAATGCACTTGACCGTCAGCGAAAGACATAATCATCATTGTTATAATTAACATTGGACCCCCCAAAAAAACCTACCAAAAAAAAAAAAAAGAGTAATAAAAACAGCAACAAGACAATAAACATTGTCAACTCTTTGGCTGGCCCATGCTGCGTATGAGTAATAAACGTGTAAGTGCGACTCTTGTAACATGACAATTACAATTGCTCACCGACAAATGCAACAACTAGCTGACAACAGCTCTATGTAGTTTTAGCCCTGACTTTTGGCCAATCTGTGTTCTTACCGCGTTCCACTTCAACTTCCAACTTGCACTTGGACTTGTTATTGAAGTTGACTGCAACATTTGCATACATATTTAAGAATTATGCATTCAATCTGTATATATTTCATAGTTTGATATAAGATGGGAGTATAGAACAGACAACGACTATCCTAGACAATGCTACAACAATCCTAGACAACGTTTTACGAGCGACTTTTATGTGTTTTAATTAAACCTCAACGAAATCGAAAGCCATCATCAGACAGACGACAAAACGACAACAGACAGCATTAAATGTTGTTCAAAGGAAATAGCTGATGATGCAGCTGATTTTGTTGTTGTTGTTATTGTTGTTGTTGTTGTTGCTGTTGGCCATCAGAGCGACTGCTCATTTGACCAATGCTTTTCCACTTGCACTTGACAACGAAAATGCCACAACAAAAACAGATAAACAGAAATTGCTGGCAAAAAACTCGTCAGCAAAACCACAAACAATGGCATCCTACTTTTGGCCACAGCAAGTCGCTCATACGCCCCGTTGGCCTCTTAGCCCGTTGGCATTGTTTACCTCTCTCTCTTTCTCCTCTTCGTCTTCGCCTTCGTCTCCATTTGCAACGTTTTGATTTTCCTTTCTTTGGCCGCATGTTGCACTTGCACTTTCTTTTTGCATTATGGCGTGTGGAAAAACTTTCGATTTTCTCGCATTTAAAAGAAGAAAAAAAAATGCAGCAAATTATTTTTACTTTTGCAGCAAAGAAAATGAAAGCGAGAAGTGCAACAACACAACGCCTGAGAGACAGACAGACAGACAGACGACTCACTCCTAACTTAGTTAGTACATATTTATGTGTGTGTCTGTGTGTGTGTGTGTGTGTGTGACAGGGAAAACTGCAATTGGGTTTTCTTTCTTTTTCTTTTTAGCTGCGAGCTGCGTCCTAAATTGAAAACTTGTCTCCAGGGAGAAGTTATTATGATTGCCTGCTTGATTTTATTACAACCACTTGAGGGTCTTAAGCAGAACGAATAACGTAATGCATTAAATATATGAATACAGATCTTAAATGAGGACATTTAGAACAGAGTAGTTTTGGCGCCCAACGTAAGCGAATAATCGTTTTTTAGATTATTATTACTATAAAAAACTATTTTTATTAGTCATATCCTTTGATTGTATCCATCTAATTATACATTTTGATCACTTTTTGAATCTTTACAAAAGTATTTAATTGAGTTACTGCTTAATTTTTGCAAAAATGTTTTAGTTGTAACCACTTAAGAATATCAAGATAAAGCTATAACTTTTGGCATTAAAACTATGATTGTAATTGCAGATCCTAAACATGAACTTTAAGAACTAAGTTTAAAAGTTTTGGCGCCCAACGTGTTCCTTGCTTTGATTTTTAAGGGAAACATTTTGTTGTAATGTTTTTCTTATGTTTCTGCCTTTATTTAATCTAGCTTTATAACTAATGGAACGTTTAAACGCTCCAATTGCTTAAGAAATCAATTTTCTGTACTTTTTTTTGTGTAAAAGATTGTTGGCACTTAACGGTAACTGCAACGGTCACGTGCAACCTGCGAGCGACAACAGAAATTACAGTTACAAAAAACAAAAAAGACAACGTGAAAATCATGATTTGTCTAACCGACTTTAGCAGGTTGGATGACTTCAGCTCAGCGTCCGTTGCATTTGTGCATTTGTATGCATCGCCGGTCATTCATAATGAAAGTGAATTTCGCATAGTTTTTCTTTCCTTGGCCGGACAGATTGGCAACAACATTTATCCGTATGCTCGAATACTCTCCTACATATATGGCTAATTTCTAATGCTGCCTCTCAACTTTTCTCTCTGTCTTTCTCTGCTTGGCTGTGTAAGCGAACAAAAAAAATAAACCAGTTGGAGTAACTTGTTGGCCAACTCGCTGTTTTATCGGTATGTCTGTCTGTCTGTCTGGTTGGTTGGTTGGCTGGCGGTCGCTTTTGGCATCGTCATCATCGAGCAAGCATTCGGCCCTGGTAACACTGACTGACTAACTGACTGACTTCTTGGCCATGCGGCGAAAACGTAAACAGCAAACGCAAAGGAAATCGCTGGCAAAAAGAAAACTGCAGCTCGAGTTGGCAAACTCGTAGCTCACATCTGGCCAGGCTTCGACTTTGTCTAACAGTCTGTCTGTCTATCTGTCTGTTCATGCCACATGTGGCGAGTGCAGCGGCCGGTTTCACATTCGATGCTATCGATATTGCAGTGGTATTGCTTTTGATTTTCCCAACATTTTGGCCAGTTTCTTGGCTTTGCTTCTCTTCTCTTGACTTGCAAGCCGGAAAGTATTTATTTTAATTAACAAATGGCGTTGAAGTGTTGATTGTTGCATGTTGCATGTGTGCACACACTCTAAACTCCAACACTCTACAACATTTGATTGTTGTTGTTTCTATCATTTCCGAAAGCTATCAATTTGATTTGTGTGGACTTCACTTTCGCTAGTTGAGCATTAATCTGAAAGGATGTTTTTACTTCAATTTAAAAAAAAATTGCTTAAAAAGAAAGATGAAAAGCTCTTCAATCTAAATAAGGAAAATCTTATGCTAAAGCTCAGATTTTGCTAGCATTGATTTGAAAGAATGTTTTTACTTAAATTTCAAAAACAGTGTCATTTGTATTTATATATTGTTTACCTATCTTTAATCACTAAAAACTATTGCCTTGAATTGAAGGTCGGATTAATTAATCCAAAATCTTTGACTAACTCGATTATATTTATAGAAATATAAATTGATTTGAATTTTACTCATAAAAAATAAAAAATATGCAGAAATGCATTTAATTTATTTAATAATAATTGAGGGTGGGGTTACATCCCCACAGCAACTACAACTACAACTACAACTATTGTGGAAGCTATTGTTGTTTCTAATCCATATGGAAACGTTTCTCGAAACGTCTCTAAACCAAAAGTTGATTAAACTGCACAATAACAAACGACAACAACAACAATTTTCAAGTTCAACACAATGAATATAAATTTGAAAGAGCAGTTTTGCTGGAAATTTTCCAAAATACATATATACATATGCATATACATATACATATTGATGCAGCTGATGCAAAGCAACAACAAAAGTAATAATAATAACAATATGAAGAGCATTCATTAACATAATTCTCACACATTATCAAGCGTCTGATTAGTACCTATGTTTATATATAAAGAAAATACACAAAAATCAACTGAGAAACTATTAACTAAAAGTTCAAATCAAATGCAATTCAACTGCAACATTTATTGTATGTACTTATGAATGTATATTATTTTCATTGCATACCCTGTAATCATTAGTTTATGCATACATATGTTTATCAACTCATATTTGAAGTATGAAATATAAAAACCCTTTCTAGTATTTCATTTTCTCTTCTAATTTCATTTTCAGCTTTTGGATAAAAAAGGGATCAATTAAATATTTATATATTTTTTTTTAAATATTATTTTAAAATTAAAAACAATTATGCCAACTATTTATTTGGTCATAATAATAATAATTACTAGAGTAACTGTGTGTATCTTATTTATTATTATTAAGCTGCATTTATGCACATAAATGCCATTAACAGGGTAACTAGCTAGTCGAGCACTCTCGTCTAGTGTTGCTTTACTTGTTTTGGTTTTTGTTGTTTGTTTACGTGTTTTATTGAAAAAGATTTTCAATGCCATTATTGTGCATGTCTGTCTATCTGTGTGCATGTGCATGTGAATGTGCGTGTGTGTATGTGTGTGTGTAAGTTGTAAATGCAAGCAAAGCAAACGTCCGTCTAACTGTACGACCGTCAACCGCAGACATTGGGACAGAGAAGACAGAGACGACAGGCATTAGAGGCGTCGCGTCGGCAGACGGCGGGCAGTAACGCTGACGTTGACGCTGGCGTTGACGCTGACGATGACGCTGACGGTGACTGCAACAGAAGCAGCAACAACAATTGCAATAGCAATAACAACAACAATTGCTTGCGTTGACTGTGACAGCTCATCCGCTTATTTTGCTAGTAACTGCTACTAAGTTTGTATTTGGATAAGCACAGATATAATTTACGAACATACATAAGTTGAAATTTTGGAATCGATCACGTTTGCAAATGTTTAACTCATCTGATCTTGCTTTTAATTTAATTTGATAATCCTTTTCTAATTAAAATCATTAACGAGCAAAGAAACTTTTAAGACTTAAGTTTACCTGTATACAACTGTTAGATTTGATTTTCACTTTAAAAGTCAAATATGGTTTTATTATTTTGTTGAATTTTTCTAGGAGTATATAGTGTTGTTAAATCTTGAGTTTGCCTTGCTTTAAAATCGATATCTTCAAGCAAATAAAAAATTTAAGCGAAATGAATTTAATTAAAACGCATAATGAATAAAAAGACCAAACCATTAATTCTCAAGAATATCGGTTCAGTTTTGACAAAGTTTAGGTCAGGAATATTCATTATTAAGAGCAGCGGTGGGCACGAAATCTGAATTCGGGAGCACTACATAAACATCCACAACAACAACAACAACCCTATTAGAGTCTACCTAAGTTGAAAGCATCCGCTGCTCCCGGATTAAGAGAATTAAGAGAATTAAAATTCAGTTGTTCATCGAAAATTCAGCAATTCGTTTATGAATAAGAAAAGAATTTTTTAGATTTGCATAAGTTAATTTAGCTATCAAACTGATAAAACTGCCCTCGTTGTTATCTTGTGACTGTATGTATTATTATACATAAATACATGTGTTTGAAGAAAGTTTTTCACCAGCGACATGGATGGCCGGCAGCCGGCAAATTGATCGTGCAATAATTACTGCATAGCTGCAAGTTGTTGCAAGTTGCAAGTGGCAAGTGGCAAGTTGCTGTGGCTGCCACAAATGCCTGGCAATGATGATGAAGTTGTTGCTGTAGCGCTGCAAATGGAAAGCAACGAGAGGGAAAGTGTTTTGTGCCACTACTATTGGCAGTTTTCATTTTCCATGGCATGCTGCTAATAATACCAATCGCATAATACACACACAAATTCAGAAATTCACAGAGAAACACACACACACACACACATCCATTCATTGGCATTGAAACGAGACGGTTGAGGGAGACAGTCAGTTGCAAGGGGTGGAGGGGGAACGGGTAATGACAAACGGCAATACGGTAGCCTAAGTGAGATCGATCTACAACAACAGCAGCAGCTACAACTACAACAGCAACTACAAACAAAACGTCAAGCGTCAAATTTGCACAAACTGCAAGCAACAACAAAAACTGCAAACGACATTCAACCAATAGAAGTCAAAGTTCTGAGAGAAGGCGACAGATAACACGTCACTTGACTCGAATGGGGACATGGACAACATGCGTGCCGCCCCTCCTGCCGCCCCATCAGCCCCCAATCAGCCCCATCAGTTTACCCGATTCGCACCCGACCGAGCATTCGCTACTCGACACTCGCCACTCGACAAATCGACAATCGACGCTCGACGCTCAAAAAAACCGTCGACAGTCGCAGTCGACGTGAATCGGAATCGGAATCGTCGTTAGCGTCGACGTCGACATCCCCACGGGCAGAACAAACCGCAGAGTGCACCGCAGTGCAATGCAGCGACATCCGCCCGCTCACTGCTCCACCGCCCCCTCTCCCCATACACATCTAAAACATTCATTCCCAGGTCTATGGCAAAGCGTTTTACAATGTTGCCTCTTTTAGTTTTTCATTCGTTTTTGGCTCATTTTTAGTTAGTTTATCTCACTATTTATTTGTTTTTTCTTCTTTATTATTTTTTTATTTTATAGAATCTTATGCGTATTGAATTTTAAAGTTGCTGTTATTGTTGCTGTTGCAATTGTTGCATGTTGCAACGGGTTGGCCCAAAACAGCGTCCAAAATTTTGAGTAATTTTTGGTAGCGACAACAAAATGAAAAACAATTTTCAATTCAATGTGTTGCTGTTGCTGCCATTGTTGCTGTTGTTTGTTATTCGCCACTTGTTGTTGTTGTTTGTATGTCAGTTCCCATTGCAGTTGTTGTTGTCGCTGCAGACATTTAAACGTCGTTTTCAATATTGAAAAAAAGGGTGGTTTTTTTAAGAGTTTCATAAAATTCGACACAAACTACAAAAATTTCACTTTCTTTTCTTTTTTACTGACTACGTAGTGTCGTTATCAATTCATGTTAAAAAGTAGATAAAGCACAAAACTGAAAGTGGTAGAAATGAATCAGCACTAAAAGATACTAGAAACCACGGTTGAAACTTAAAAAAATCAGATTGAGTCAAAAAAAAAACAACAGAGCCAAATTCAGTAAGAAATCATGTGAAAAACTTGGCTAAGCTTGGCAAAAAAAAAAAAAAAAACCATTAGGTTTCACGGATAACTTAATTTCCAGACTTTAACCATTTAAAAAAATTGAGTTATATTTGGAACTTGCTTATTTTGAAAGCTAGAATTTTGAAAATTGCACTCGAATTTTTGTTGAATTCTTCTTGAACTTTTAAGATGTTTTTAGAATTTCTTTAAAATAATTTTCATTATTTTAGAAAACTTATAATTTTATACAGGGGTGCCACAGAAATCACTTTCGCTTGAATTTCACTTAAATTTCATACAAATTTAAGCGAAAGCGATTTCTGTGGCACCCCAGATAATTTAATATTTTAAAAATAATTAATTTCATGACATGGGACCAATTTTTCAATTGATATTTTCTAGAACTAAAGAGAGAGACTTTGTACTAAAATCATCGAAAAAAAAAGATGTTTAGAAAGCAAATGTACTAAACATGTAATAAATATTCAAATAAATAGATACCGATAGAAGCTGTCAGGCATTTGTTCTGCTTCAATTAAATTGAATTGTGATATTTTAATAAATAATAGTTACCCTGTTACTGCAACTAACGCACATTTACCCATTGATGTACACATACAAACATACGTTGAATATCGATGATTTTTAATAACGACGTAACATCTCCGGCCAATACTTTCCACAAGATTCCAACATCTCTCCTTCGGAATGGAATTAGAAGATTCTTGAACACATGTCCACAAATCGTCAAGATTGTCAAATTTTATTCTGGATATCATGACCTTAACATCATTGCATAGATTCTCTATTGGATTTAGGTCAGGACTTTGAGCTGACCACTCCAAAACTTCGGTGGATTCGTCCTTCATCCACTTTTTTACGACTCGAGATGTGTGCTTTGGGTCGTTTTGGAAAAAAAAAAAAAAAAAAAAAAAAATATTCTTAAATGTAAATGGTTCCATTTGATTTATGAGAATGTCCACATGCATGAAACGATCCATTATGCCATTGATTCGGTAGAGCGGACCCACACCATGCCAGGAAAATGCACCCCATCACATAACACATCCGCCACCGTGCTTCACTGTCTTCATAGTGTACCTGGGGTTAAGAGCTTGGCCTTTTGGACGACGAACAAATGTTTTGCCATCGGGTCCTACTTTATTTATTTTGGTTTCATCGCTCCATGGCACCTTTTCCCAGAAATTCAGACTCTTATCCCGGTGAGTCCGTGCGAAACTAAATTTTTGTTTGATGTTTTGTTTTGACAGGAGTGGCATCTTCCTGCTGATGCGTCCAAAGAGCGAAGCTTCGTTCAGTTGTCTAGCCACGAGTCTTCTGGACACATTCCTACCACATTCATCATTAATTGCCTTCATAATTTCTCGAGAGGATTTAAAAGGGTCCGCTTTGCCTTCCGCACCATGAGCTCCGGTCCGCAGCAGGTAACCCGTTTTCCTTGGTTTTTTCTTACGATTTTTTTATCCGTCAAGTAGGTTGTTCTTAACCTCCTTTACTACTATAAGTGCGTTATACACCAACTTCCTGGAGCAATTCATTATTTCGGCTATTTCAGAAGGTTTTTTTCCAGATTCACTAAGTATGAATATAATCTTTATTTCTTCAACCGAGCAAAGCCTTCCACGACCCATTTTAAAACTTTTTTGACCAAATTTGTTAATTATTAATTTTAAATATTAAAAATAAAAAAAAAAAGTCTGCGAAAACAACTTTTCCTAGAAATTAGCTATGGTACCAACAAAATGTGCTATTTCTATGACCATGCAAAATAAGTGGTCGCGATCGAAAATTAAGCATAAAACAAAAGAGAAAAATGATAACGGTAAAATTTTTGCCTGTATACCATGTGAAAGAGTGCAATAATCGTTTGCGATCAAAATTTTTATAATCGGATGTAAAATATTGTCCAAATGATCGATCGAAACAGTCTGTTTTGGTTTGTGCTATTTATATGACCACGGCT
>JBAMBJ010004362.1:0-47666 GCA_037043495.1 Drosophila recens | reverse complement strand
TGCAGCTGTAAAACAATGCGGAATAGGGAATGAAAACCTTAC
The DNA here is from genome assembly GCA_037043495.1 of Drosophila recens. Lineage (NCBI taxonomy): Eukaryota > Metazoa > Arthropoda > Insecta > Diptera > Drosophilidae > Drosophila > Drosophila recens. The sequence goes on along the minus strand of JBAMBJ010004362.1, from coordinate 47,624 downwards.
ACAGGTGTGTGATTTACACAAGTTTTCATTGATATTTGGCGGAAGAGTTTGACCGCTTTCCATAAAATATAGCAGCGTATTTCTACCTGTATTTATATTTGATTCTAAGAGATCAATAAAGAATTTTTATTTTGATAAAAATGTCCTCTGCCTTCTATTTATACCTGACTTATTTATCTTTTGTAGCGCTTGCTACATATTCGCCAAGATATTTTTAAATTATTACACATTCCAAAATGTGGCAAGCACACAAAATGTTAAATATTATTCAAGATATATACACAAGTACATACAAGTATATACATACATAAAATAAATAAAATTATGGGCAGCGCCGTTCACAGCACTAAGTATCTAGAAGATACGAAATGGCCAGCCAGCCAGCTCTATACGAATATATATATGTATATATACTTAGAGATATATAGCTAAAGTCTACGCCGGCCCAACTATATGGCCTCTGCTCTGTGTGTATAGATACACACTCAGGTGAAATGTGTGTGGAAAATGAAAATGAACATCATTATGAGCAGTGAAAAGGCAAACGGGAGAAAAAAATACGAAAAAAAATAACGCTAAATTCAATTGCTAAAAATAAGCGAAAAATCATTCTTAAGTATAGTTTTGCCTGTGTGTAAGTGTGTGTATCTGTGTGTAGAACACGTTGCACAGGTGGAGAATCTCGCAAAGATCGAGCCGAACAACATTTCACTCGAAAAGCTCTTTGGAAAACTCTGCTAAATACACTACAAATAATTTTTTAAAAATTCAGCTTTCGTATACATCTGCTTTGTGTTTCTACAACAGATATTGAATGATCTCGCTAGTTGTCAAGAACTTGTTGTTCTTTTATTTGCCAGACCATTAAATTACAATTGTAAAACTGACAGCACATTGTCTGAGAGCCAATGAATGAGCAGGCCAACTAAACGGACAGCATTGCCAAGGATTCACTCAAAGCACATTGTAGAACATCATTACGAGTATCTCGAGTTGGTTTGTTTTGATATTCTTTTTACGCTTATTTGTTTACGACACAGAATATTATAATTATATGTTTGGATGCCAAATATTTTTAGCAGAAATCACGATAAATTCAAGCTGGCTGTTGACATAGATGAATTTCATAATTTTATAATAAAAATTATGAAAGCCTTATTTCTTACGTTTTACATTGCCCTTAGAATTGTGATAGGTTCGTTCTAAATGGCCATTGGGTTAGTATTTAATGAAAATATTCTGATAAGTATCTCAACATATTAAGCTGTCTGCCAAATTGAATGACTCATTTATTGAGGAAAATATTTTGGAATACTTTCTGGCAAGCGAATTCAACGATTCAACTCACAAAACTCATTCGTAATGATCTATAGTAAACCGTTTTGATGTTATATGAAATATGAAAAAATAACAATATGATTTATGTATTTTTTATTATCTTTAATACCACATTCAACAGTTCTTTCCACATTGAAAGCCCATTCCCAGTATGTGAACATACAATCTTAAAATTCAGATACACAAAATGAAAAGCCAAAGAAAACACACACACATTTACATACATATACACAGATGTAGATGTATGATTGTATATGTAAATGACATCGGCTAATTACAGGTAAGCGAAAGAACAACAACTCGGAGTTTATTTTAGCTGCTCCGCAAACTGGCGTGAAAATGCGTTCACACGAAGCGGCAAGAAGCCAAAAATCAGAAAAAATAAATATAAAATGAGATAAAAATCAAAGAATGTTCCACACAACTGAGCAATTAACACGCACACAGAATGGCCAAAAAGTTGAGGCCGAGGGAAAGGAGAATCAAAAACAAAACTCACTCAAAAAGGCAAAATACTCACAGGAGCCGAAAATACGAATATTCGTAATCGGATGAAGACACACGGAAAAAGCACACTCGAAAAGCGAGTGCCGAGTGCCGAAAATTGTCGGCAATCTTCGGGGATCGTGGAAAGCGTCCGAAAGCGTAGAAATCATAGAAATAGACGAAAACAGAAGCGACCATCGAGCAAATAAACGAAATACTCTTTATTCGAACGACAACGGGATCTCTTGTTCAGTAGATCACCAGCCTTACTCCGACGTTTATTACGAATTATTCGGTGACTCGGTGACAACTACACAACTGCGTGCGGTGCTGTAGAGATTTTCGCTTGATCAAGTTAAATTCTTTATACCAAATCAAAAGGCGCGATTAAACGCGTAACGAATTTATAAATTATCAACAAATTTAATTGAAAATCTGACATAGAAATGACGTCATCGCAAGCTGTACGCTCCTCGAAATACTCCTACCGGGCCACATCGACTGGACCCGGTGGTGCTGATGTTAACATCGAATACATCACCGACATGAGCTCGCTCTCGCGCTTGGAGGTAAGGATCAGGCATCAACTCTATCTTCTGGATACGCTCAAAAAACGATCTCGCATAACTCTACAACAAAACAGTGATAAATTGAAAAAGTATTTTACAAATGCGTGAATCAAATGCTTAAATCCAATTCATTTGTGTCTAAAAGACTAAGAAAGAAATACTATATATACTTATATATATATATACATTTTGTATATGTAGGTTAGGTGTCCCTTATTTGGTCAAAGTCAATATTTGTAAACGCATACGGGCTAGTTCTGTTCATTAGGTCCTAAAGCACTCAGAAATAAATTTTTACCTCAATCGGAGTATGATAACCCGTGCCGACTTGGATCGGAAAATTTAAAGATTATATGGGACAAAAAAAAAATTTTTTTTTTTTTTAATTTTTTTTATTTTTATTTTGTTTATTAGGTCCTAAAGAACTCAAAACCAAGTTTTCACCTTAATCGGAGTGCGATAACCCATTCAAATTTGCATCAAAACATGAAAAATCATCGAAAAATGTAAATTCAGTGTTAAAATACTGTTTTTTCATGTTTAGATGCAAATTTGAATGGGTTATCGTACTCCGATTAAGGTGAAAACTTGGTTTTGAGTTCTTTAGGACCTAATAAACAAAACAAAAAAATAAAAAATTAAAAAAAAATAAAAAAATTTTTTTTGTCCCATATAATCTTTAAATTTTCCGATCCAAGTCGGCACGGGTTATCATACTCCGATTGAGGTAAAAATTTATTTCTGAGTGCTTTAGGACCTAATGAACAGAACTAGCCCGTATGCGTTTAAAAATATTGACTTTGACCAAATAAGGGACACCCTAATGTAGGTGTATCCATGGTGTGTGCTCGCCGCGTTTGTGTGTGGAAATATAAAATTCGTTTGAGCAAAAATATCTATACATATCTTCAGAGATACATATATATGCGTCGGTGAAAATTATGTAACACGGCACCTACGAGATACACACTTAAAAATGCGATAAAAACAAATTGTATTTCTAATTTTGTGCAGTGTAAAAAATCGACGAGAAAAATATAATATTGAAAAGTTTACAAATATACAAATACAAATATGAATTTTCTTGCAGGATAAGATCCGTTTGCTCCAAGATGATCTTGAAGTTGAACGTGAGCTGCGCCAAAGGGTAAGTTGAGAAACGAAATATAATTTTTTTAAGGGTTTATTATATTAGTTTAAGTTATCATAGAGTGTGAAATAAATGGTCTATATTTGTTTTTCACCTGCTTAACGGCAACTAAAGGAAATTCCTCGTGAAGAGAAAGCGCCATGCAACAAGCGATTTTCACTTTTCTCGTTTGCAAATGTCACCCTAAAAACAGCAAAATATGTGGAAAAGCAAAAGGAAACGCAAAGAGTCTAAAACACACAATAAAAAAAAAAACAAAATAAGAAAAATAGAAAAAAAGCGGCAAAAACAATAGAATAGAACAAATTTTTGCATTTAGAGAGATGCTAAGAATAAATTACCCTTCGAGTCGAGAGTTGTTGAGGCGTCGAACAAATGATAATGATGTGCATTGAACTTCAATCGTTTTTTTTGGCTTTAAGGCGGAGCCAGCCAACACAATAACAAATGATAAATGATTTTGCATTTGCAATTGTATTTTGCATTTGCATTTGAATTTGAATTTGGCGTGTGTGTTTTTGACAAAGAAGGAAAAGCAAAGACAGAGTGGGCAAAATATTTGCATTTGCAAAGTGCCATGCACTTCATTCAGTTCAGAAAAAGAAGAAGGCCCAGGTCTGTTCCTGTTTGCCATTACAAATTTAGAAAATGCGGCCCGACCGGGCTCGGCCTGGCCTGGCCTGGGGCCCTCTCAACGTGATGGGATGGGATGGGATGTGGTGTGGTGTGGAGGAGCACCAAGTGCACAACTTGGTAGAATGTTAGAAAAGAATATTTGTATATATGTATATATACTTATAGACGTATACATATACTTTGTGGAAATTATTTTAATTACTTTTGCTTTATGGATCAGCAAACTCACGCATACTTGAACACGTACACACACACTCACACACATAATATGGAACAAAATGGCTAAAATTAGCGCACGACATTCAATACACAAGCAATGATTAACTTGAAGCGAAACAACAAAAATATGAACAACCACAGCAGCAAAACCAACAACAACAACGCCAAAGAACAGCCAAAAAAGAAAAGAAAATAAAGTAGCTAAAAACATGATCATCATCATGATCATCATCATCATTATCGAACAATACACAGATAGATAGAAAAGCACAAGTCGAAAGAAAATTCGCTGGCACAGCTAAAGATATCATATGTGTGTGTGTGTGCGTTGGTGTAAATGTGTGTATGGGAAAATTAAATAATTTTCTTGCACATTAAAAGTTTTCACAAGGCAACAGCAAGCAGCCTGTCTTTTACATATACATATCTATGCATATAGCGGCAAAAGTATCTACGAGATACACATGGCGCAAATGGATTTACGGTTGTACTTACGTGGCCTTTAAGTTAGATAGAAACATATCAACATTTTTTACATAGACAATGTTGCTAAACTCTTGGAAAAATTATAGTTATAGGTAAGTTTACAGGCGCGATTCGTAATCTTACCAGATCATTTACTTTGAGAGATTTACTTTAGTGAGTTTTTAATTCATTTGATCACAGTTGATCAATTTTTCTTTTGAAGTTGTGTGTATTCTCTACAGAAATTTTCTCCCTTTCTCTGAATAAAATTTAATTTTACAAAAAATGCGCACATCTCTGTCGAGTGAGAGTTACACAGAATTGCATCTGACAGCTCCCCAATTTCATTTCAGTGGAAAAGAAAAGAAAATGCACAACATTCTATTTAATTACTAGTTTGGCAAAAAATAAACTATTCGCAAATTTGCAGGTCTTAAATTAGGTCAACTGTTGAAGCTTTTGGAAAAATTGTATTGCAGTTCAACAGAATTGCGTATAATAAAAATTGTTTAGTGCCTTTTTTAAAATGCAATACAAGATGCAGATACAGAGATACGAGTATATGTATGTAGGAGGCGATAGGTATGGATACCTATAGAGATTTGTTGGCAATATGCCATTGTTATTTTGGGTGTTACATGCACATAATTATTTTTGACTGATTAATTTGATTTATATATTTTATGGGCCGTTTGGATTAGCTGTGATGCATCATGATCTGCATTGCATGGCGTGTGGGTTGCTTGGCTGAAACTTGGCATTAAAAATAGATTTAATAAATTATGAAAGATTCTCAAATATATGTACAACTATCTATCTATCTATTTATCTGCAAGTGTGTAATCTTTAATCTCTTGCCTTGCAGATCGAGCGCGAGAAAGCCGACCTCAGCGTTCAGGTCATACAGATGTCCGAGCGTCTCGAGGAAGCTGAAGGTGGTGCTGAACATCAAGTGAGTTGTTATTGTTTTACTGCCTTAATCTTTCAGCTACAATAATTTATGTTATTTGTAGTTTGAAGCCAACCGCAAGCGCGATGCTGAGCTGTTGAAGCTGCGCAAGCTGCTTGAGGATGTTCATCTTGAATCTGAGGAGACCGCCACGCTTTTGAAGAAAAAGCACAACGAAATTATTACGGATTTCCAGGAACAGGTCGAAATCCTAACGAAAAATAAGTCTAGGTATGCAATACTGTTACTTTTCATAATCTCTTCATCTCATAATCTTCATCATCCTGCTGGCCTCTTGGCCTCATTTTCATGTTGACCTAGAAATGTTGTGCAAACATAAACATGCATATCCATGTTTATTGTTTATTCTGTGTTTTGGTTGTTGTTGTGGCTGATGTAGATGCCTGAGGCTGATGAAGTGGCGTCAGCTGGCGCTGACTTTTCAATGTCTCCAAATAGTAATGCAAACAGCAAACACAACAACAACAACAAAAACAGCAATAACAAATAACAATGGCTTGTTAACCTTGCTTGCCCCGCTGACACCAAAAAACTAAACCAGATCATAAACAATTCATCAAAATGCCATGACAAGCAGAAAAGCCGAAAAGCCGATGAGCTAAAATGCTGAAAAACTCATTTCTGAAAATCCGCAACGGAAAATGTTCAATTTGCATTGCTTGCAAGTTCTATTGACACAAATATTTATGCACTCAAGAAAAATATTCATACTCAAATACATATTTGTATTCATTTATTATAGTTGTCTTGGTTTGCTACTCATATTTCCAAATCAAATATCCAAAAATAAATGCATAGGAATTTCGAATTTCAAAATCAACCCTCTCTCTCTCTTTCGCTCTTTCCCGCTCTCTTGCGGTCAGCCCAACAAATTCAAGGCTGTCGTCGGCAAACATTGCAATGCGACAGCGTGGCGTATGCGTAATGTCAACTTGCAGTTGCCTGTTTAATAATTCGAAGTTGCATTGTTTTATTTTTTGTTTTTGTACTTTAATCTGAATTTGAAGCATTGTCTGTCGTCCGTCTGATCTGCTCAGGTACACAACATTTGTGTCTCGTTCGAGTTTGCGCACTTTTCACGCAGACGACAAAGCAGTTTTCTCGCTCTCACCGCGAAGCTTAACAGAAGCTTTTATTTTGAAAAAGTTTCAACGTTTTCCGCACGCACGCAACCATATGTTGTTCCAACAACAACAACAACGAGGAGCACATATTTTGGCATTTATTTTTAGAATATTTTTGAATTTTCATCTACATTCTTGAGCGTTAAGTAGAAGAGAGCCGCATTTCTGTTGTTGTTGCTGTTGTTGTTGTTGCTCTCTCATTTGCACCAACGCCCAATCCAAATATGTCTTTGATTGAATCATATTCAAAATGTGATGATTGTTGTTGTTGTTGTCTCTTTTCGTCCAATTGAACGTTTATGGAAATTCGATACGTTTTTGGCTTTTGCAACTTGTAGGTGGGTCAGGTTAAATACACTCGCACCGAGTACAGTAATTACTCGAGTTAATGACCATGCCGCACAAGTGCAAAGTGGAAAAAGTTTGGAATATCTTTTAATAAATGTATAATTATTATTACTATGAAAATTTAAACAGCTTACTTCCAGGCACATGCTCTTAACCTTAAATCTGTTAGCTTTTGCCTATCGATCTGAGAGCTTTTCTGTGCACGTTGCCAATTACATTAATGTTTTTTTGGTAAGTTGGCAACTTGCATCGGATTAGCCATTGATCAAAATCGATTACGATTTCGATAGATAATCAAAAGCTTTCAAGTAGTAGAGCTTATTGAAAGCTTGGCTTAAACCGATCTTTTTAATACTACCTTAGCTTGCTCCTAGTCGAACTTACAGCTTTTGGGCAATGCTCTAACTAATGATCACAGCTTGGGTGCTCCCCGAAAATGCCGATCTCACAAGCCATGCCTAAGTATTGAAGCTTTCACTAAGGGAACTTTTAATTAATCGCAGAAAAAAAACATTTTCTTTGATCGATTGTTTACAGAGCCGAAAAGGACAAGGCCAAATTCCAAACCGAAGTCTACGAGCTGCTCTCCCAAATCGAATCCTACAACAAGGAGAAGATCGTCTCGGAGAAGCATATTCAGAGATTGGAGATCTCCATTAGCGAGCTGAATGTGAAAATCGAGGAGCTGAATCGCACCGTCATCGATATCACTTCGCACAAATCTCGCCTCTCGCAGGAGAACATTGAGCTGATCAAGGACGTCCAAGATCTCAAAGTTCAATTGGACACTGTCTCGTTTTCCAAGAGCCAAGTGATCTCACAGCTCGAGGATGCACGCCGTCGATTGGAAGACGAAGACCGTCGTCGCTCAATGCTCGAATCTTCGCTGCATCAGGTTGAGATCGAATTGGATTCAACTCGTTCTCAACTCGAAGAAGAGTCCGAGGCGCGCATTGACTTGGAACGTCAGTTGGTCAAGGCCAATGCCGATGCCACTTCCTGGCAAAACAAATGGAATGCCGAAGTGGCAGCCCGTGCCGAAGAGGTTGAAGAGATTCGTCGCAAGTACCAGGTGCGCATCACCGAACTGGAGGAGCACATCGAGGTCCTCATCGTCAAGGTCAACAACCTGGAGAAGATGAAGACCCGTCTGTCCAGCGAAGTCGAGGTTCTCATCATCGATCTGGAGAAGTCCAACAACAGCTGCCGCGAATTGCAAAAGTCCTGCAACACCCTGGAGAAGCACAACGTCGAGCTCAAGTCCCGTCTGGATGAAACCATCATCCTGTACGAGACCAGCCAGCGTGATCTGAAGAACAAGCATGCCGATCTTGTGCGCACCGTCCATGAACTCGACAAGGTCAAGGATGCCAACGGTCAGCTGGGTCGCGAGAACAAGAAGCTGGGTGGTAAGTAAACACAATCTAAGTCCATAAAATCATCCAATCACTAATAACTTATTATTACAGATGATCTGCATGAGGCCAAGGGCGCCATCAATGAGCTGAACCGTCGTCTGCACGAGATGGAATTGGAGCTGCGTCGTCTGGAGAACGAGCGTGATGAGCTCACCGCTGCCTACAAGGAAGCCGAAGCCGTAAGTGATATGATTCAATTCAAATTCAAACTGATTAACCAATAAACTAATATAATCTACAGGGTCGCAAGGCTGAGGAACAACGCGGACAGCGTCTGGCCGCTGACTTCAATCAATATCGTCACGACGCCGAGCGTCGTCTGGCCGAGAAGGACGAAGAGGTTGAGGCTATTCGGTAAGTGATGAAATCTCATTTACAATTTACATACACATGTATATCCCCCTTGGAAGTTGCCACAAGTTGCGGCGCCTCTGTTCGGCGAAACTGGCAAATGTCTGAGGGCCAATTCGACTTGTCGGTTTCCTCTGCCAAATCGGAAGTGTTCGAGCCAATCGATTGATTTTGCCAATCGTTTGCCAGCAATTGAAAAACAATTGATATCAAATTGACCCATTTCGCATCGCAGTCAGTACGATTCTTATAGTCGCCCCTCGAGCAACGGCATTAGTTTTCTTCCTCAGCAGCAACTCCTTAAAGTCCTGTGCTGTCGTCGCACCTGGCGTATACGCAATAAACTCTGCAGTTGCCCTGTGATTGAAGTGGTTCGAATACTTTTGAGCAGAGTTTGAATGAATATCGTAATATTGTTGCAATTTTCAACAGAAAATTGCGCAGTTGCTGTGATTACATAAGTTGGAAGATCGAAATAACCAGTGATAAACAGAAACAGTCTTGAGACCGACTAAAGTCTTTATAATAGGTGAGAGTTTTGATGACACAGTGACAATTGTTGAGCTTGGGCTGTGAATCAATAAAAGACACTTTTCAATGAAATCAAGAAGAATTCTTCAAAACTTTCATTGTTCAGTTTTTTCATTGTTTTTGCTGAAAATTTAAAAAGATACACAATTTTTTGGTATTGCATAAAATGCGTGACATTTTGTCATAGTCTTAAAGACGCTGCCAAAATGAATCAATCATAGCCCAAAAAGCACAACATTGACTGCCAACTGATGATCATGATGATGATGTTGTTGGTAAATTGTCGTCATTATGTTGATACCTTTTTGCCGAAAGACAACAGCTGAACAAATGAACTGCAATCTTTTTATAGATTTCAACAAATTTGAAAATTTATTTGCGAAGCAGCAGCAACTGCTGCCAAACTGAAGAAGACGTCGACGGTGGGAAAGGCGACAGCGACAGCGACAACGACAACAGCTACAAAGCGACAAGGCGACAAGGCAGCCAAGCTGTATTCATCTTTCGTAGCTTTAATTAGAGTACTTTTATTCTAAGTATACAAGCAATACTCCACACAAACATATCCATAGACCATTCCATACTCCCTTTCGCTCCTTTGTCTCCTTTTAACCGGCCCCTAAAATGTCTCTGGCGTTGCAACAGCGTCCGTCGCGTTTCCGACATGCGACAACGACATATGATGACAATTATGGCTATACGATGAATTTCTATCAGCCCATGATGGACTATTTGGATGCAAAGGCAAAAGGCCTCAAAGTGCAGCAGCCGCATCTGCCGTGGGTGAGCGAGAGGGGAATGAAGCAATATCGCTCCTCGAATGCCGTGAGACAGTATAATGCCGATGAGATTCTTCGGCTGTCTCGCACCTGCGCCGCTCGGGCCGATGAGATTTTGCTTAACTTTCGGGCACAGAAACGAACGCCGTTCAGTGTGCAGAAGCTCGTTGACGCATCGCGTGTGACAAAGCACATTGAACCGGACACAGTTGTCGAGAGATCGCGCCAGCGTCGTCGTCGTCGTCAAGAGGAGCTCGAGGATACCATTAAGCGCGACACGTTAAAGATTCTACAGCGTATACGCAAAATCGAGCTAGATAACGAGGTTGATCAAATGTCGGACGATTTCAAGCGTTCCATTCGCGGCAAGTCCGCCAGTGCCATTGCCCAGGCCCTGCTCTCCGAGTCGGAGAAGAACATCAAGTGTGCCAAGCAGCAGGAGGAGAATTACATTTCTCAGACCCTAATTCGTTCGAGTCGTGCCGCGTCCCGTGCGCGTTCCACGTCCCCCTTCGATGGCAGCGGCCAAATTCGTGCCCATACTCTGCACATGGAGTTGATGGATGATCGCTGTGTCGACAAGCTCGATCATCGCGTCTCCTCGTCGCTTCACAATGTGAAGCGTCAGTTGTCGACGTTGAATCAACGCACCGTTGAATTCTACGCGGATAGCAGGTGCGGTATTGAGGATAAGTGTTGGATCTGTCGCAAAGTCATGCGCACACATCCCAAGCTCAAGGACTATACCTATATCTATTGGCAGCACTGATCGTGCTGATCTAAAGCCATACTTGTCTCACTAACTCCCTTCCCCTTTGCATAACACATCATAATCTCACAACATTTTATTGGAATACTACTGAATCTCTGGTGTTTTCAATTTGGTTTTAGCCCAGACAATTCTGAATAAATGCGAACATTTTTCAATTGTATCTCAATCTTTTTTGCATCCCACAATTAACCTCTCTCTCTCTCACACACACACACTCGCTCTGTCTCTCTAGCAATTTATTTTAGTTTCTAGTCGCTTCCCAATTTTCACATTTCCCTACTTTTCCCCTGCATAATTTATGCACTGGTCTTTTTGGCTTGAATTTCCCATTTCCCATTTGTCTTATGTTTTCAGCATTCTGTTTTCTTCTTTGGCGATGTTCTGGCATTGTATCTCTTGTTTAGTCGTCTGTAAATTATTTCTACTGAAATTTTTAAATTGTTTGGCTTGGCTAATTGCAACGACCCGCCGAATATTTGGCTTGCTATTTGCAGCTGACCATCATAATTGCCACAGATTGTATGGGTTTTTCGCAATTTGATTAATGTGTTTTTCAATTGAATGGAAACTTAGTATGAATAGCAATTCATGAAATGGAATGGACTCAATATACATATATTGGCATGACACTCTGATCTCCGAAATATGCATATTGAAACGTTAAAGTCGAATTGGATTTCATCTGCTAAATATTTTTCAAAGCTTATTCTTATCATACTTAAGGCAAGATATAATTGTCTATCAATAATCACCACAATTGCGTGCTAGACAATTTATTTGAACACACAATTTTTAACTGTCCCCCATTCACATGATGATCATGTTTCGCACCCACGCAAATAGATACATCTTTCAGACAGGTATTTCGAGTACAAATTGTTGTCGCATTGTGTTTGACGTGTCCTTCAAGAAAAAAAAACCTGAATAACTTATTTTATATTTATTTGTCTCAAAAAAAGTGATGCGCATGACAGCCACAAAAAAAAAAACACAGAAACAAAACCCAGAAAAAAATTCATCACATATTTCTGCGTAGACAATAAACATTGAAAAACAACCAGAAAGAAAAGAAAAAATAAAAAAAAAATAAAAATTAAATGAGAAATACTTACGTTCGCAAAGCAAAACTAAAGCTAAATACCTTGGCAAAGCGACAACAATGAGCACACATAGATTAAGTAACTAAGAAATGGGCTAGAACACTGAGAAAAACAAATACATTCGTTAAACACAACTGATGGATGCGTATGGGAATTAAATATACATACATTTTATGAAATGTAGTGGAAAATTAAGAAAAGTTGTAGTGTAAGAAGTGATGGGTAGACTTAGATCAAAGCTTGTGTGCTATAAATATATATTCCAAATTACTTGAAAGGTTTCGTTTTAGCCCTCCGTTTCCATTAGTTCCAACTTGCACTTAAGTTGTCAAATGAATCAACAGCTAAATAAGAAGAATTAGTCAAAAATGTTGGCAACTCAAGCGATTGCAAGTGAGGGAAAAGTTGAAAAACAACAGACAGTAAAAGAAAGACAAATAACAATAGACGATAGAATTCACCTACGCCTAAAATTAGACGCATGATGCACTTGCCAGGTTCTAAGGTAGAAATGCTTGGCATGTAAACGCGCTATTTGTGACAAGTTCGATGTCTTTATCAAGCGTATAAATAAATGAAATGAAATTAAAATTCGCCAATGCAGTTTTTGACAATGCCACAAAAATCAGCAAACAGCAGCAACTGCAAACTGCGAATTGCGAATTGCAAACTGCGAACAGAGTTCAGTTTGCTGAGCATTACGAAAATTATTTTTGTGGGTCAGACATTGGGCCAAAAATAGCACAGAGAATGCGAGCGAAATGAAAGCGAATGAAAGCGACAAACTTCGAGGTAAAAATCTGCAATATTTGAGGGCAACTTCCAGTACAAAACTTAATAATAATATTTGTAGAATTTGATGAATGTTATTTCTATAACTATTTCAACTTCCTTTAATTAGCAAGCAGACCAGCATTGAGATTGAGCAGCTGAATGCTCGCGTCGTTGAGGCCGAGACCCGTTTGAAGACCGAGGTGACTCGCATCAAGAAGAAGCTGCAGATCCACATCACCGAGCTGGAGATGTCGCTGGATGTGGCCAACAAGACCAACATTGATTTGCAGAAGATCATCAAGAAGCAGTCGCTGCAGTTGACCGAAATCCAGGCCCACTACGAGGATGTCCAGCGCCAGTTGCAGGCCACCCTCGATCAGTATGGCATTGCCCAGCGTCGTCTGGCCGGTATGAATGGCGAGCTGGAGGAGGTGCGCTCCCATCTGGATAGCGCCAATCGTGCCAAGCGCACCGTGGAGCTGCAGTACGAGGAAGCCAGCTCGCGCATCAATGAGCTGAGCACTGTCAACGTCAACTTGGTCTCGCTGAAGTCCAAGCTGGAGCAGGAGCTGACTGTGGTCGCCTCCGACTACGAGGAAGTGTCCAAGGAACTGCGCATCAGCGACGAGCGCTACCAGAAGGTGTCTGTGGAGCTGAAGCATGTTATCGAGCAGGTGCATGAGGAGCAGGAGCGTTATGTCAAGCTGGAGACCATCAAGAAGTCTTTGGAAGTCGAAGTCAAGGTATGTGATCTAAACTGGTCCAAAGTAATTTTCTGAGTCTCTCCTCATCCACTTGTCCATACAGAACTTGTCCATTCGCCTGGAGGAAGTGGAGCTGAACGCTGTTGCCGGTAGCAAGCGCATCATCAGCAAACTGGAGGCACGCATTCGTGATCTGGAACTGGAGCTGGAGGAGGAGAAGCGCCGTCACGCCGAGACCATCAAGATCTTGCGCAAGAAGGAGCGCACCGTCAAGGAGGTGATGGTACAGTGCGAGGAGGACCAAAAGAATATCATTTTGCTGCAGGATGCGCTGGACAAGACCACTGCCAAGATCAACATCTACAGACGCCAGCTGTCCGAACAGGAGGGCTTCTCCCAGCAGTCCACCACCCGTGTCCGTCGCTTCCAGCGCGAACTGGAGGCTGCCGAGGATCGCGCCGATGTTGCCGAATCCAACTTGAATCTGATCCGCGCCAAGCACCGCACATTCGTCACCACCTCCACGGTGCCCGGCTCTCAGGTGTACATCCAGGAGACAACAAGAACGATCACCGAATAGATTGTTTGATCGATCGATGATCACACCACCACACACATACACACACACACACCTCCCCCAGCAGCAACATTTTATAATATATAAAAAACAGAAGAAGCAAACAACAACAACAACAACAACAAACCAGATCTAACAACATTTTCAGAAAAATGAATTGCAGTTATGAGTTTTCAATTTGCTTGAGATTCGTTTTTTTATAATTTAAATTTTTTTCAGAGCTTGCGAGAGTTCGTATAGGTTATAAATTATAAATACATATATAACACTACACATCTCCTATCTATTTATAATAATAATATTTTGAAGTTCATGTAATTTAATTAAAATAATGAACCTTAAATCAAAAAAAAACAAATAAAATAAAAAAAAAAAAAACTAAAATCAAAGGAAGAACTTACAAGAGAGAGATATAAATGAGAGAGAGAGAGAGAGTTTGTTTATAGAGTTGGCTGATAAAACATCCATAAAAGATCAACCAATCGACCCTAGAATGAAACGAGTTACCCGAGTTACAACCGCTTCTACTTGTTTTTAGTTCATTTTATGTTTAGTAGGTAATTATCTGTGTGCTCGTAACGAATTGAATTTACACATTAAAAACAAACGATTAAGAAAAACCAAAAGAAATCTGAGCAATTTTCATATTTTTTACTTTGTAATTTGCAATAAAAACTGAATTTACTCATAATATACTGATATAAATAACAATAATGCAGATGTGTCTACTGATTGGGAATCTGTCCGTCAACTGTCATCCGTCCATCTGTCATTCAATTTGATCTCCCGTAGAAATCAGAACCAACCCAAGAAAAAAGAGAAATTAAATTTTTCACTTTAAACTATCACTATTTATTAAGACTTTTCAGCTATTTCGAGCTCTCGCTAAGATTTAGACGGCAGACACGGCCAGCTTGGAGCCAGTGTTGAGGACGATGGACTTCTCGCCGTAGGCACCGCCGTAGTTGTTCTTCTTGAAGACTGAAAGAAGACAATAGAAATGATCTTTAAGTATGCAATTCAGTTGGATGCACTGGAGTTGAGTAACCCACCTGGATCGATCTCGGCAACGAAGGAGCGTGGGGGCAGGGCGGCGGCGTAGAGCTTGTCCAGAGGACCGTATGACTTGACCAGCAGTGGCTTGCCCTGCTCCCAGCCATAACGGTTGAGGGCATACCAATCAGTGCCGTCCAATTTGGCCGATGAAGCTGCTGCGCCCGCGGAGTTGGTCAGAGCAGCGGCTTGAGCCTCAGCGGTCTCGGCGTTCTTCACATAGTCAACATTGGCGCCATAGCTGGGAGCGGCATAGCCCACTTGTCTGTAGGCCAAGGAGGCGGAGATGCAGCAGGCCATCAGGCAGAGCAGACGCATGTAGTTGACGGACATGTTTTATATGTGTTTTTTTCGTTTAAAATGAAGGTTGATGGTGCGAGGAGGCGACTGTTCTCCAAACTAATTAACAATAGCGCATGGCCAAATTGCTTTTATAGCCATATTATTTGAGCTGGCCAGCGATTTGTGTGTGCGCTTTACGTGACCAAAGCCCCAGTGTGCCGAGTCATGACGAAAGTTGCGCTTGCGACACTTTGGGCCCGGCTAAGCAGCAGCAGCAGCAGCAGCAGCCTCCGCACCGCACCAAAATCCCACTCCCAACTGGATGGGGGGCAAGGGGCACTCTTCGTCTTTATATTGATAAGGGAAATGTGAACAGACGCCGTCTTCGGTTACAGTTCGGTTTCGGTGTCGGTTTATTCTTGAAATTGCGCGCCAAATTGCGACAAACTCAACCACGACCACGACAATGACAGTGGCAATAACAACAACAGCAACAACAACATGAACCTACCCTGAAGAGCAATAAGCTCCATTGATATCGAATTGACTTCCCCCCTGCTTAGCACGCTCAGCTCGCATTTGGTGTGTGCGGTATCAGGTCTTTGACTTGGCTACCTGCCCACAACATCATCGCCTCTGTTTCTCAACTCAGCTCAGCTCAACACTCTACTCTTTTCCATTCCATTCTCTGTTCTGTTCATTGAACTGCATCTCGGCATCACTTTTACTGCGGATGCTTACGAATTCTGTGTCATGTTGTCGCCCCTAATTTTCTAGATAATATTCTTTGGTATGCAGTCCAAACTCAACACATCCGTCGAGCGCTTTAATTCTTCTCCAGTTGTCATTGTCTAGGTCTTGGTGTCTCCAAAGCTTTGCTGATAATCGAACTTGCTCCAAGCTCAGCTCAACTTCTCGGTTCATCTGCGTTCAAAACTAAAAACGTGTGATCTATAAGTAGATGTTCATGTGTGTGTGTCATACATCTGTCAAAAATGGAGTAAAAGCTCTTTTTTATATGATGTTATGTTAAGTTGTGCTTAGAAAAATGATAAAATGTATAAATTGAAAGTTATTGGCTTGATTTTTCAACATAATCTGAACTAAAAGCAACATTTAAATTTTTTTAACAAATTGATTTTTCTTGGTGGAATTTAATTGTATTTTGCCTTTGAATGTTTTTCAATAATATCAATTATTTATTTTACTATGCTTTTGTACTGGTATAAAAACTTTCCATGTATTAAGTTATTTTATTAATTGAATTATTGAGACAACCTATAGAAAATATAAAAGAAAATAGCCCTAGAAACTACCCTAATGAAAGTACCTTTAACAAGTGAAAATATAAACTGTTAATTAATCTAAAAACAGCTAGTAAAATTGATGTAAATTGGTTCATGCTTACATTCATGAATTGACATTTTTAGCCCTATTGAATTTATCTAATTTAAATTTTTGACATTTCTAAACTACAGATTACATTTAAAAGTGCACGCAGAGTTGAAAATTTGGGCCACAAATCGTTGACTTCTTTTCGCTGAACACACTTAAAAGTTAACAGCTTTTCAGCCATATACAAACATAGGCACGGGCACGCTCGACATTCTCCATTCCAGCTCATGTATTGCAGCTTGCAATCAAATTGAAATTCGTCAACAGCTGCAGCTGCGACTTCAGCGACCCATAACCAAACATTAAAAAACTGGTGGCTACCGGAACCACTTATCAGCCACTTATCTGAGAGCCACCCAAGGCCATTCCGACCACTAAACTTTGTACTATATATAATCAATAAGAAATATTTGTTTAGTTTTGTTTTTGTGATGTTGATTTTATTGGTGCTGTTTGCACGTGAACGTTTCCGTTGTTATGGTGAGAATCTCACGAGAAACGATTGAGGTCTCTAGTAACGGGGAGCCTGCTGCTGGTAGCTGCCTTGGTGGCCATAGTGGTTCTCTGGCACGTAGAGCTTGGCAACTGGAGCAGCGGCACGGATGGGCAGAACCACCTTGGTGTACTCGGGAGCAGAGGCGTAGCTGCGGTAATGGTTCTGGCCGGGGTACAGCAGAGTGGCGCCGGCTGGCTGAACGGACCAACGGGGACGGCCATAGCCGCGCTGCTGGCCATATCCATGGTTGGCATGGTGCCTCTTGCCCTCATAGTTGACAGCCTGCTGCAGAGCCTGGCCGTATCCGGCGTGGCTGTGGCCATTGTAGCCGGAGTCCAAGAGGATTGGGCGCAGATGCTCGCTGCCGCCATAACGGGGACCGGCAACGATCTCTACGGGCGCGGCAGCGGCAGCAGCGCTGGCAGCGGCAGCACCGTTGTTCTCGCGCTGTCCATAGCTGGAGACCTCGCGGTGTCCATGGCCGTAGCTGGGAGCTCCATATCCTCCATGGCAGCTGGCGAGAGCCAAGGTGCAAACGAAAACGGCGAGAGTCTGTGTGTGGGCAAAAAGGGGGAGTTAATAATCTGCCTGATTGGAAGCGGAACGGGAAGTGGGAAGACGACTGTGCGACGACGTCATGGTGATTCTCTACTTACGGCGAACTTGTTCATGGCTGTGCTTTCAGTTTTTTGGGTAGCGCTCGCTGCTTGGAACAGTTGGCACAATTAACAAACCAAATGCCAAGCACACTTCTTTATATAAGCAAAATAAATGAAGCACTCGAAACGTGATCTCGCTACGAATTTATCACGGCTCTGAGTTTAAGCTCACAGCTCAACCAACGTCTTCTTCTTCTTCGTCATCATCTTCTTCTTCTTGGTGGCTGTGGGCGGCTCAGCTCAGCTAAGATTCACAATTCACCCCAGTTCTGTTGATGCTGTGCTCGGTTCTCTTCTCGCTTGCCCAAATCGCAGCTTCATATCACACAGCTCGAGCAACATTTGCTGGTATCGCCGACATTTGAATGCAACAGTCGCCGCATTGAGGGATGACGGTCAGTCTCTTTAGACTGCTTCCAAAACTGTATGTGCCAACTAAATGAAGCTGACTATGACAATGATGATGATGATGATGATGATGCTGAGGCGTGAGAGCATGCAGCTGGATAAGAATGCAACTGCTTGCTGTCTCCGCCCACTAAAAGTCTCTCTCTCTCTCTCATTACAGCTCAAGTGTCTGTAGATTTTCTGCTCTTCAGCTAATTATCCCTAAGGGAGAGGACTGCAGGATGAAAACATTTTCATACCTTCTCAAATAATTTAGCTTACATATTAAATAAATTCCAACTCAACAATTGAAATCGTTAATTGCTACTGGCCTATTTAATTATTTGAATATTTTTGTTAAAATATTTAAATTTGAATTTCATTCCATCTCCTCGTACCACCCCCACTGCTGGCAGCTGTAGCGATTTAAGCTTTGCGCTCAAAAGTATGCAACACTTTTTTTGACCCAACCAAAGCATGAATAAAAAGAATTTGTAGAATTTTGTGTTCAACATTTTCCACGGCGTTCAGCGTTTCTTTTTTTTATTATGTCACAGTGTAGCTGATGTTGCTGCTCGATTGAACAAACTGTTCAATGCATTTAGTAAACGCTGCGTCCATAGCCAGAGCCATAACCACGGCTGGGAGCGTTGTAGCTGGTGTCGATCTCATAGCCGGGAACGGCCAACTGCCTGTAGTAGCCTGGGCGGACGGCGCCACTGTTGGCAGCAGCAGAGGCAGCAGCACGAGCACCCGACGGATTCGAGTACAGGGGCTGAGCATAGGAGTTGCCGCCATACGAGCCGTGTCCGTAGGAAGGCTCCTGGACGTAAGCCAGACCTCCATAGCCGCTGCCATAGCCACGGTTGCTACCGTACTGATTGGCATTGATCATGGCGAAGAGAGCGAGGGTGGCGAAAGCGAACTGCACAGAAGGAAGAGTTCAAGGATTAGTTGATTGTCTCCTGGTGGCAATTGCTTGGATTACTTACCAGGAACTTCATGTTGAATGTTTAGTTTTGTTGGTTGTAGTAATCAATGAAACTATGATTTATTTGCCAGCACAGCGCGCTTTTATATGCAAAAATTAAACTGGATATTTATTTACGTGACACTCCCATATATTCAAACAATTAATTTGAGTAACTTATTTTATAATTTTCATAGATTTCATAACTGTACATAGGTCTTTGCATTTTGTATATACTCAAATTGAATACATATGTATGTACATATGTATACTTATAAATTTGTTGGGTAACTCGATGTTTCGCTTGTGCTGTGATAAAAGCCACACTATCCCGCCCCTTTATTTGACTTGGCTCGAAACATGCGCTGCCCAGACACAAAAGAAAACAAAAATAAAAAGTAAGTACGAGTACTTTGTGAGTTCTCAATGAACTCACGGACGACGTGTGCGACACTTTTTTGTAGCCCCAATTTTTATGGGGTTCTCGATTGTACTGTAGCTTCTAAACTTTGCAAATTCCGAGCTGTAATGTGTGGCTCATAGAGTCAGTTATTGGCTGGCAATTGAACTGTTGACATGGCCCAAAAATAGTACAATATAAAAAAAAATTAACATTAAATATGAAAATCTAGCTATACTTTATTTATTTGTTGTCAGGCCAAAAGCAGCCGACACAACAATTAATTCATTTTATATTTATTAACGTGGTAGTGGGAATTGCATCCGATTTGCATTGTAATAATTGTACTTTCGATTTACTAACATATTTATGTTTACAGTACTATGTACTATATGTGTTGTATTTCTTTTTATTGTAAAATATTAAATATTATTTTAATCATTATTATATGTTTATTTGCATTCGAAATGCATATTTTATGCCAATTTTCTTTTTGCACTCGGAGTCAACACTCAGCGCATTGAAACTAAAGTCAAGTAAGCATAAATTAAGCCAACTTTTCAGCTTAACTCATATTTGGATCCACCCAAATTAAACCCCAATGAAAATGTCAATAAATTGTTTAGATTTTTTGATGATTTGTTGCTTTTATTACTTTCTAACGCCTAATTGGCCTAACTTTCGAGCATTAAGCTACGAATTCACTGTTTGGTTTTTAAGTCGCTTAATAGCCGGAATTTTGGTAGCCGCTCTTCTTGCCAGCGACGGCAGCGGAGGCAGCAGCAGCGGAAGCGCCCTGGGCCTTCTCGGCATAGCTGTGCTGTGGAGCATAGCTCTGGCGGGGACCATAGGATTGGTGGACCACCTGACGGGGCTCCTTGTAGACCAGAGGAGCACCGGCATTGGGGGCGGCCAGAGAGAGCTTGGCCAGACCAAGAGCATGGCGATCGACAGCGGGAGCACCATGTCCATAACCATGTCCGTACTGGGCGTTGGACGTGTAGACGGCGGAGACTGGCACCTCGACGCTGCGGCCGTAGTTGTTGCCACCATAGCCGCCACCGTAGCTGCTGCCACCATATCCAGCAGCTGGGACGATAGCCTTGACGGTCAGAGCGGGCTGCACCTGGTAGGCATAGCCACCAACTGGAGCACTGCCGTATCCTTGACGACCATAGCCGTTGGCCGAAACAGCGGCGATGGCGCAGACGAAAATGCACTACAAAAATTGAATGGAAAATCAGTTGATATTGCAAGTGAAAGGAGATGAAAATGGAAATGGAAATGGGATCAGGATGAGCAGACACTTACCATGAACTTCATCATTTTGTTTGGCTTGTGGATTGGGCTAGTTTGTCTTGTAGCAGGTAACTAATGTCGGTCTGTAGCGGCCAGTTTTGTTTATATAGTAAAAATCCAGGCAATGCCCAATGGCAATTCTCGCTTACGTGACGAATATGATGCAAGTTTGGTTTCCAGCAGACGTTCGTCTGTTCTTTGTGTTTTGTGTGTGTTCCCGCTGCAATCTCAAGACGTCGTGCATGCTAAACAACAATGTCGCCCCGAGTCCAAAACTAGCCACTGAATTCGGGCTCGGGTCCAGATAGCAGGCGTCGTCGTCGTCTGTGTTACGCTTACGCCATCGTCTGTGAGTGCTCCCTTGCCGTCATTACGCAAACTCATCATCACGGTTGGCTGGATGACTCGTGCGTGCCCAGATCAGCTCTTTACACTGCCAATTTGTTCCCATTTTCAACATCACTTGTCCCACTGTGTCTGAGCTTGACACTGTTTTTCAGCCGTGCACAATTAGCCAAGGCATTGACTTGAACTTTCTGCTGCGTTGGTAGAATTTATATACAAAAGCAAAAAAATTACGATAAAATTACAATAAAATAAATTATAAACTATAAACAAAGCAATGTGCCGCACTAAGCACTTTATAGTATTAAAATTTAATAATAATAAAATGCCAAATGATTTGAAATTATTTGAATGCGCTACTTTCGTTCACAGCGGCATTTCAGTTCGGAAAAATTAAAATTAACCATTCAATTTAATTGAAATTTTATTATTTATTTTAGAAACATTGTTTATTTCAAATAATTACTTTTATTGTCTTACAGCTAAATATTAAAAAGTTCAAGTTCTTCATAAAGATAAAACATTTCTTGTTGCTGATTGTAATCTTAGTAATATAGTAAATTAATTTTTCCAGCTGATGTGAATAAATAAATCAATTCTTTTCAAGACGCCAGGGAGACTTTGAGTGAGCCCTGACTGAGAATGAGAATCAAACCGTCGATTACTCGAGCATCCACAGCTTGTTTAACAACATATTTAACAGAACAGAAGCTGTGCAAGATTGCGTAGAGCAGCAGTCAGCACTTGCCACTCACAAGTCTCTAATCTTGATGAGGGGCACGTCTCGTGACAGCCACGCGACTTTATAAGAGCCGTGCGCCCACTGAGGCCATAACAGAAAACTTAAAATGCCTAGTCTGTGCTCTAAGGTAAGATGTGCAAAGTGATGTGTAATTGTTGACATTAATCGATAGTCGAGTGATGCTAATGCTTGATCCTTTACAGATCTTGAGAATTGCCGTGCTTCTGGCTCTGGCAGCGATGCAATTAAATGCCGCCAGCATTGTCCACACCGAGGAGCTGTCTGGCGATTGTCGTTGCCCAAGGCGGGGTTGACTGGGCAGTATCGAATAACTGGTCGAAAACTACAATACAATAAACGAAATACATCAATAAAAAAGCCAGGTCAATGCATATGTTGAATTCGAACTGAATAAAAATTTATAAACTCGCTGACGACACGTACAGAGAGCTCAACTTGACTAGTCGCTGTTCGTCTGAGCGCCGCACATGGCTTTTAGCCGGGTTATCAGCGTGTGCAAATGCTGTGAGCGCGATATTGACGCTGTCGCTGATTGCTGTGCGCCTATGCCATGTTTCCCAGTCAAGGTTTCCATATACATGCGCTTGTACAATGCCGACAGCTGTTTGGGATCCTTGCCGGTTGTTAACAGCAATTTGATGAGAGTTTTCAGCGCATTCTGCAAGCGGCTCTCGTAGAGCGTCAAATGTGATTTGAATTCGTCATCGTCAATATGCACACTGCTGTTAGTATCGATGACGTGGCCAAAAACAAGCTGGCATTGCAAGCAAATCTCTAAAGCCAATTGCATTTGTTTTACCTTCTGTGCAGCGTGAGTGGAAACTGAAGAGAAAAATCAAAAAACAATTGCTTAAAGATGTTGTCTATCAGTTAAACGCTTTAACATACCTTCAGCAAGGAACTCGTGCAACGAAATGCGCTCCAGTTGGACGACCAACAAGTCTCGCACCTCCTTGAGGCTCTCCAATATTTGCGTCGCCTTCTCGTAATGATATTTGCAGAGTTGCAACGTTGCCTTAGGCAGCTGAGACAGCTCACAAACACCATAACCACGCAGCTGGGCATAGTGAAAGGAGGCAATGCTGCAGAGGAATGACATAGTTATAAGAAAGCAGACCAAGGACATCTCATGCTCTTACCGTTTGTGTATCAGACCCGAACGAAAGCTGTAGAGCACCTGTCGAGCCCCTGCATGCTCCACATCGCATAGACGCAGCGACTTTTGCAGCAGATCGAGCACTTCCTTGGAGGCCTCGGCCAGGCTGTTGTTATCGGCCTCGCTAAAGTCCTGCAGCTGCTTGGCGAGTGTGAATGTCGCTGTCGATAGCTCCCACTGCACCAGATCCCAGAGTTCGGCGTTCGCTTTGCGTGTGCCTAGGCAGTCCTTGGCCTTCTCATAATTATTAAAGGCCTCGTTGTAAAACGTTTTCTGTGTGTCCAGGGTAACGGCACTGCAGAAAAGAATAGATATTAATACGAATGTAACCTGTCTATTTTTATTTGTTTACTTACCCTTCATTTGGCATAGTAATATGAGCACGCAGTCTCATAAATCTGCCCATGTTGCAGTAGAGGAATGCGAGGTTCACGTTATCCTGCACTGTCGTGAAAGCCTCAATTCCCTGACGCAGACAATCATAGGAATTAACAGTCAATGTCACATAAAGTGGCTCCTTTGTAGAATCCTTGCCATCATTTAATATTTCTTCTGTTCCTTGGGATGTTTCAGCTTTGCGTTTCATCAGACTATATTCCTCTGCAAGGTAAGGCATTGGAAGAGATCAGTTGTGGATTTCAATACACAAATATAATAGATAACTCACCCTGAGCAGAGTACATGTACTTGAGGCCCAACTCATTGCGTACATTGCCCAGGCGACGCAACAGCTCGTTGCTCTCCGTGTCCTTGGCATAGGACAATGCCTCTTCGTAGCTCTTGCAGCTAAACAGCATCACTTGCTCCACATTCTTGACGGGGGCCAGGCAAAACTGCTCCGTTTCCTCCAGCTCCTGTGTCAGCTCAAGGGAAATGAGACGCGTCGATTCATCCAGCTGCTCGTATTGCTGCACATACTCCTCAATGGCGTTCCAATGCTTCGACATTTGAAAGAAACAGTCGCCGGCGCGTCCGAGCAGGCAGCTCTGTTGGGACACCACGTTGGCCATATACTTGTTGAGCACCTGCTGGCAGCGACAGGCCAGTTCAATGGCTTGCAGCGTGCTGCCGTAGCTCTGGGTCTCATAATAGTGCTCCGCTAGCGTGGCATAAGTTAGGCAAGCCTTCTCCAGCAGCAGCAGCTTTAGATGCACATTCCAGGAGCCGAAATTCTGTGTATTAAACTTGGCGCTGAGTTGATGATTGCTGACAGCTGTAGGTTTGGTGCTGCTGGTGGTGGCCAGTTCCTTGGACTTGCTACGCTTGCACTTGGTCCTGAAGGTTCGATTCTTTGGCGGCTGCGCTTGAGATTGGGCTGGAGACGGAGACGTAGACTGGGGCGGAACCAGCTTGAGCTGCTCATAGGGCAGTGGTATGGCATTAAAAGGCCTGGCCATGTTGGGATTCTGTTCCTCGTGTAGAATGCGTTGCTTCTCCTCCTGCTTGGCGTGCATTTCCGACTCCTTGAGCTTCTCTTCCTGATTGGAATCAAAGTACTGCAGGCAGGAGATGCCGGCGCTAATGTGTTGCAGCGAAATGTTGCAACGCTCCACAGTGTCAGCAATTAAGGGAGCTGGTTTCGATTGCTTAGCGTGTGATTTGAAATCCCGCAGAGCATCACAGATGTGCCGCACAGCAACATTGGCCTTGCCGCCGCTTTGCTCCGCACTCTGGTAGTGCTTGTCATGGCCAAAGTCCAGAACCTCGTCATCATAGCTCTCCTCCTCATCTTCCTCCTCCTCGTCGTCGTCATACGAAGTCTGGGGATCATTGAACTTGGGCGCTTTTGGATCGATTCCCGCCGGAACATGCAAGTCAGAGAGTATATAGTGCGAGGAGCTGACAATCTGTGGATATTGCTCTTTGGGCAGCAGCTTGATGCAGTTGTCCAGCAGGGCGCGTATGTTGCCAGCCGTCTTGGGACTTATGTGCTCCAGAGTGTTCTTCATGTTGCGTGCCACAGAGTACAGCAGCATGCCCACGGGCACAGTGAAGGGATTCATCTGCTGCTGCTGCTGTTGCTGAGGCCGCTCCGCCTTCTCGGTCGCTTTGTTCTGAGCCTGGCACAGCGTAGTCAGATCGTACAACTTGACAACGTCATCATTGCGTCCCTTAAACAGCCAATAAGTGTGACCCGCCTTGGTTGCATTCGCCTTGAGAAAGGCCAGGATATTCTGGGCCACGTTCCGTACCACCTGAGGTGAAAATTGTGAGTTCTCCAGATAGGGCAGATCTTCAGTCTTGATTATCTCGTATTTCTGCACAATGCCATCGAGATGGTAGCACATGACGACCTCGGGTACATTACACATCAGGTTGTCCAGCCAATAATCGATGCCAGTCAACACGTTGATGGGCTGAGCGGCGTCACGCAGCCGCAGACTGATGCACGGCCTGTTTGGGCCCCCAAAGATAGGCATATCGGTTCCAATAAGCATGCGTATGTCCTCGAAGGTCCACACGACGTTGCGATTGAAGGCATGACTCGACTTGGGATCGGGCACATTCTCATCGATCTTGGGTTCCGGTAGAACAGGTCCGATGATTGGTAGGCTGGCGCGTCTATTGGTCAGTTGCGTGGGTCCCTTGACATCGTAGTCCGTATAGCCCGTTTGCTTTAGACTGTGGTACAGAAACTTGGACAGCAAATTCTTTGTTTGCAGCGCCTCGCGTGAACGCTCCTTCAGGCAGAAATTGTTCTGCTCATCACCATACGCCAGAATGTGCTCCAATATAAAGGTGCGCAGCCACTTCCAATCATCATCCGCCTTGCGCAGTAAATACTTCTGGATATCGAACTCGTCCAGCAACAGTGTGTTGCCCACCTTGTGGACAACCATACTGATGGCACTTTGGGCACTATACGGCAGTTTCAGCAGCTGTTTAATGTTCTCGGCATCCGACACGACGTCCACCTCGCCGACACAATCGGGAAACATTTGACCGAGGCGAAAGCTGGCGAAGCCCGCGTTCTGATACAGCGCCTGGTGCAGTCCATGGCTGCTGTGCGACGTGGTCAGCCAGTTGAGGGGCGGCAGATTCAGGTTGGTGTTGCATTCCAGGCGCTTGAAATGCGCAGGCACTTGAACTGGCGAAAGCTTTATAATGGCCTGACTCTTCACTGCCTCCAGCTCGTGCGGCCCAATGCTGCGGCAGGGTTCAATCTGAAAAAAGGGTCGCCTGCTTAATTAATTTGCAAATATAAGGGAATTAATTTGTTTACCTCTAAATTGCTATCTTCCATTACGTTGATTATTCATTTCAATTCCCACACAATCACAGAATGTTCACGAATATTCTACAAGGTGTGCGTTTGTTATGCCGGCAAACAGCTGTTGGTTGAGTGAGCAGCCAGCCCTGGTACTGACAGGGTTGTATTTGTCAATTGATGCAAACACACACGCAGCTATCAGCTGTTTTCTGCGTTCAGTTTCTTTTCCCACTGCAAGAATATTAATTTGATAATAATTTAAAATAAAACTAACACAAAAACGCAGCATGCAATTGTTTATACAGATAGCGCTGCTGTGCCTGATCAACACGCTCCTGCCAGACTTTATACGAAACTACGTAAGTGGACCCGGCACAGGAAACCTCAATCTCAACAAAATGTATTTCTACCGCAGCTCAAAGTATCTCGTTTTTGGAAGAGAACCACAACAGACACACAGCAAATGCAAACAGAGCTGGATGCAGCACGTGAGGAACTGGACAATGTGCACAGTGCTCAGCATGCCGGCGAATATGCACGGAAAATAAAAACAATGCGCGCGGAGCGTAAAGTAGCCGACGCCGAGACCAAAATTAAATTGTCCAAGCAAATGGATGCCCTGAAACAGTCAACCATCGATACAGTGGCCTACTACGTATCCAAAGTCCTCTTCTCACTTGTCGTGATCATTGTGTGCGCCCGCAATCGCAGCTCACCTGTGATGATCTTCGACCACAGCTTTAGCCTGGCGCCGCTGGGCGGACTTCTGAGCTTTCCCACAGGCGTATACAATGCTATTTCTGTGCCCGCTTGGGCTTTTTCTTGTAATTTTACCTTTAGTTTACTGTATGGCTTGGTAAAAAAGTAATGTGTACGGTATGGGAATTGTAATATTTGTCTTTTACTGCAATTAATTAAGTTTGACTGTTAAAGTGCTCGATATACTTAGTTTGCTTAGCTTCAGAGGAAAACAAAAACAATTTTAATAACAAATACATAAAACCAGAAATGTATTTTCACACAAAAATAGGTGTAAATATTAATTTCGCTAAGCCGCGGGGGCAAAAACACCTGGCCTTCCATTTATTGGCGGAATTTGGTGGGATTTTTAATTAAATCATGTAATTCAAATTCACCATCTTACAAGCACGCAAGATTCATATAAATTATCACTCTATTTTATCCATTTAAATTGTTTAATTAATTCGCAAGAATTAAACAATTGCACCCCTGGACCAATTTTTATCCAATAGTTCAATCATTTATATCGATACGTAGATTGCTTATTTTAATCGATTTAATCGATTTAATGTATAAGTACAAATTGAAAAAAGCAAGAACGTAATAAGTTTTGTAAATTGATAAAGTTAATTTTAAAATTGGTTTGGGGAACGTCAGCCTTTGCGTTATGAAGAAATTAACAAATTAGTAAAATAATCTAAAAAAAAATTATAAAAATTTAAACAAATATTAGAAATCCTCCTGTAAAAGTTTCAAAGCTCTAGCTTCAATATTTATTAGGAAAAAAATAAAATGTTCGTATTTAAATCTTTTTCTGAAAAGAGTTAAATTCGGTAAATTTTGAACCGTTGCCAAGGCTGCCATGTTCACTTGAACATGTTCACTTGCTCACTTTGGTGAGCAACTCTTTTTTGTTCACTCACTCATGAGCAACTAATCCCTAGTAGTAATTTATTTAATTTTTAATTTCGGGTGCGGAAAAGTGCACTTTTCCAAACAAAATTCGACAAAATGGATAAGTTAAATGAAAATACTCGCGAGAAACATCCAGTTAAGCTGGGAGAGATTAACCTTACGCCCATAGTAATAGCCCTGCTGGTGGGATTCATTATTGTTGGTAAGTACGCGACGCCACGTAGATGAACCACAACAACATTTTGAAGATGCTCCTTCTCTCGATTTTCAGCAATCTTTGTCATTTTGAGACGACGCTCGGCGGGTCGACGTGACTTTCTGTTAACCGGCTTAAGTGAGGCAGGCAAGAGCGCGATATTTATGCAGTTGGTGCATGGCAAATACCCGGAAACCTTCACGTCCATCAAAGAGAATGTGGGCGAATACAGATCGGGAAATGTGTCTGGAAGGCTCGTCGACATACCCGGACATTATCGCGTGCGCGACAAGTGCTTTGAGCTGTACAAGCGCAATGCCAAGGGCATCATCTTTGTAGTTGACTCCGTGACCGTGCAGAAGGATATTCGTGACGTGGCGGAGTAAGGGAGCAAATGGTGGCATATAGTGTCTCTCGTCTAACAACTTTCCCATTGCAGCACACTCTACACCGTTCTGGCAGACAGCGCTACTCAGCCCTGCTCCGTGCTGATTTTATGCAACAAGCAGGATCTGACGACGGCCAAGAGCTCGCAAGTCATCAAGACTCTGCTGGAGAAGGAACTGTAAGTCTGATAAATGACTCAATAATCAGTAGATAATTATTTATTATCGCCTATTCCCTACAGCAACACAGTGCGGGATACACGTAGCCGCAAACTGCAATCCGTGGGCGACGATGAAGTGAATAAACCCATCATATTGGGCAAACCCGGACGTGACTTTGAATTCGCGCACATTTCGCAAAATGTGCAATTTTTCGAGAGCTCCGCCAAGGATACAGAATTGAGCAATCTCACTGGCTGGATTGATCGCATGTTGTAAATGCTGGCATCTATGAGGACTGAATTACACTATCCTAAATGAAACAATTGATATTTATAAGCATTCAGCGAAGTTCGCTTCTTTTTTGCACATTTTGCTATTTACACTCTCAGAGCTAAAGTCCCACAAATGTTAAATTGCTCCTTCCTTGCTTTTACTTCCTCCCTGTAAATCTATATTTAGGTTTATAATGAATTTTTTTAATAATTACATTATCTTATCTTTTGAATAAGATATACGAAACGAAATAAACTTTTTTAAATGTTGACAATTCAAATTATACAAAGCAGTGCAGGCAATCAACTGGAACTAGAAAGTCGAGCTCAATCATTTTTACAGTCTCCAGCTTTGAGAAACAATTAAGCTGATTGATTAGGAATACTTATGCATTTGATTACTAAAACATCGTACGTTTTCGAGGCGACTAAATGTTGATTAACAAATTTAATATATGCACATCTGTTTAAATAATTTAAGCATGTGGTCGGTGAACTGCTTGGTGCACTGCTTGCTCGTCTGTTGTTTACAAATGCAGCCTAAAAGTATGCAATTCTATTGAATTTAATAACATTTCACATTTTTGGGCGCGCAAATTTGAAATGGAATTTTAAAAAATCAATTAAAAATTAAATAAAAACAATTTAAAAAAAAAAACAAAATGCAAAATTCGGTAAATTTATTAACTTTATTTTAAAATTAGTTTGGTGTCAATACTGAAAAAAAACCAAAAAAAAATTGAGAAATAAAAATAAAATTGAGAATCAAAAGATATCGGAAACTCGAGAAAAATTTAACAAAATGTCTGGTATTTTTTTCAATTTTCTAGCTCAAATATTATTCAATTGACTTTCCTAGTCTGGTAGCTCTTCGCCTGAAAAGCGGCTGGCCCTTTAATTCCAGTAAAAAAGGAGCAACCAAGTGGCCCAGAAACAAACTCATATTCTTTAGTGACCAAATGTTTGTTTGGCGCATGCGCAAGCTTTCAAACCTTTTTCGCGATTTGAAACCTTTGAGGGAGCATTAGCATAAGCAGCAGGCGCAGCACAAGCAACAGCAGCTGTTGATAGCTGAACTGTCCGAAAGAACGATCGATCGATCAATCGACCGATCGGCCAAAGATCAAACAGCCGCCATAAAAATCAATGAGCTCGACCTGCGCTCGTCTCCTCTGACTAGATAGAGTTTCTAGGCTGGCTGAATTTCTAAGAATTGAAAGCTTTTATGATTTGCCGAACTAAAGCAAACGGATCACGGGAAGTGGAGCTGGGGCGGATGTGTGGCCACTCAATTGTCGTGGTGGCGGCAGCTGCCATCGCTAATGTGGCGGGGCAACGTTGGTGGCATCTTCTTTGACGGTTGAAGAACTCAATTTCGAGGAAAAGCGCGAGGACGCTGCTAACGCTCACTGCCCAATAAACTGCCGAACCTTCCAAGAGATTTGGTTTCTCTATTCTCAAGTCAGACCAATTGGCAGTTGGCATATTTATTAAATTTAGAAGAAATAATTTAACGAAATTTAAAACTTTATCCTGAAACATAAATAATTAACAGTCTGCAATTAAATTGATTTCCTATAGATATAAACATAAAATAATATCTAAATTGTTAGAATAATTAAAAATACTTGTTATTATTAATGAAATATTGGAGTCCGCGTTTTAACTATTAAAATGCTGGAATCCCAGAGTAATTATTTGTATGCAGTGCCTTAATCTGTTAGTTTTAATTTACACAAGTAAGCGCTAGAAAGTAATTAATAAATAAATAAATTTAGATGTCTTTGAAATTCATGCTATTTTCTAAAGAACTGATTTCCCTTTGTACTTGTTCTTAATTGTTTTATTCAACCCCATGCGTTCAGTCTGCACTTCTCCAGTTTCAACACCCTGCACCTTAAACGATCGCTTCCTGAGTTCCATTTCTGCTCCTACACAGCTGCTGGATCGGGCTGCAGTCGTGATTCGGTGTCATGTGCATTGGAGCACGTGCTACACTCGAAAAAAGGGGCCTCAAGTACAGCCAGACTTTGTACATTTTACAGCTGCAGACAGACAATGTTCGATGACAATGGGCTCCATATGTTTGAGACACGCTTTAGCCAAGCGGAAGAACGACCGGCGCGACGTCTTCGTCTCCGTCTCCGTCTGGGATGTGGTCAGGTCTGGTCTGGTCTGTACTTCTGGCCTGGTTCTTGGCGCGTACACAGTAGCTGCAAATTAGGCACAGCTGATTAGGCAGACAAATGCAACAGGCGTTTTTTCTTTTCCTTCATTTTTTTTGGAGGGAAACAGCTTGAAAAAATCTGATATGCTTGGCCAGCTCCGATTACCAATTGGCCAAAAGCAGTGCTGCAAGAATTCAGTGGAAGACCAGACAAGTTGCGCATTTTTGAGGTTAACCTGAGTGTCCTATTGAATTACGGCACTACCAGACCGTTAGTATGGATGGACAAAGCCTTAGCTAGTTGACTTGACTTGACTGGGCAATAAATCTGCGCTCTTCTCAGTTTTTTATTTTAATTTTTTTCTTCTTTTTTAGAAAGTAAATATGCGATTTATGTACTCAATGGATGATGGTAACGGGCGTGCGACTACAACATGGATTGGGAATCGATGGTTTGGTTCGTCGAAAAGATGTTACGAATATGGATCCCTCCCCTTGGATATTTTAATAAGCCTGCTCCGCAATTATGCAGCTTGGAGGCCAAACGAGGAAGAAGCGGGTGCCAAGTTAAAGTTAAAGTTTTTATGTACACAGACCGCGACGTTTTGTGGGTTTTATGATGGCAACGGGGCAGACGTGTATGCTGAGGTGTTGTACACCACAGCACCGCTGTCTTGCACATATGCAATTTATTTTAACACATCGTTAAAGCTCAAAAAATAAATCTTGACGCGCCGGACACTGCAATTATCACCTCTGCATAATCAGCAGTGCAACAAGCATTGAAGAAGCAACAAGAAGGCAGCTCGAACAACGAGAGCAACGCATGCCCCCCGGCTGAATAAAGGCCGTACCCGTACCCGGCTCGAAAGAGACTGCCGAGAAGTGAAGTATGAAGTGAGGTAAGAAGTGAAGTGAATTGAAGCTGCGACAGCTGCCACAGCAGCAGCAGCCTCTGTTAGCTTTCATTTTTGGCACTGCCCGACCCACGCGGCCCTTGTCGGCTGGCCAAGTGTGAGGACGGACTATGTATGTATGTATGTACTCCATACTCCACATAATGGCAGTCCATTTAGCACCTTGTTGACGCGGCATCTAATTAAACGCCAGTCGCCACTGATGCACTGATGCAGTCTGAAGCAATTTTCATGTAACGCCAAATTGTAGCGCCTGGCCATCACGATGCAATGATCATGATTTCAGGCAGTTGATGGAGACTCAAGTCTTTGGGCTGTAGACAGAAGAATCCACCAATTGCTTGTCATCAGTGTTCGGTTTGATTTTTGACGCTCAACGAAGACTTTCTCATCAGACTCGCTTTTAGCCCAATTGATGATTATTTCTGATTTCGACGCATACAATTTCTTGATTAATTATAATGCGGTCTTTGGTCCATGACCCACCAGCAGCTGTTGCTGCTGCTGCGAACTTTTGTTGCCAAATTGAAGCTTTGTTGCCCATAAACGTTTCTCATGACACGATCCGCCGTCTGGGGGCATGCATAATTATGGGTTAACTCCATTCCAGGAGCTACAGTAGGGACTCTGTCTACGGGTTACTGCTCTTCTCTTCTGTGCGTGCTCATATCAGTTCGTGAGATTGTTTGCATTGGCTTGGAATGCGCTGGCAACATGCTTGGTAACTGGCAACTGGCAACTGGAAGCTGAAAAGCTGCCTGCTTTTCATGTCAATTCCACATCTCGCACTGCTTCATTAAGTTTATTTTTATAGGAAATTATATTTAAATGCAATAATTTGGGTGCTACCGAAATGAAAGGGGCTTTTTTTAGGGCACACAATGGACCACATTAAGTTATTTCAAGGTCAGGTTTTTATAAAACTTTTAATTTCTTTTTGTAGCAAGCTCATCCTTTGATTGGATGATTTTAGAATTGACCTAATGCTAATTCGATAATTTTTTCACATTCTCAAGTTTTTTAATAATTATTTTCAGTTAGCTTTCATGTGCACCCAACATTTGATTGACAAGCTTTACAGAATTTATTTAACGCTTACATATGTTGATAATCGTTCACATTCTCAAAATTTTTTTCGTTACATTTTTAATCTATTTTTAGCATTTAATTGGTCAGCTTAAGAATTTATCACGTGTTTTCTTAGCTGCAGTTTGAAAGCATGGTCAATTGTACTTTAAAATGTGATTTTTAATGAAAACTTCTCATCATGTTAAACTTAGCTTAATGGCTCTTGGGCAATATTGATAATCGCAGCCATTTATTTGGAACCACCTCATCGGAATCCGTATTCAAAACGATGATCTCTCTTTATTTTTGCATGCTCCCCTGCTAACGTGTGGGCCATAAACAAGTGCGGCCTCCACCATCTAAATGCAAATGCGCAACAAAATTACCTAAACACGCTCCACGGGCCAATCGAAGGGAAAGGGAGGGGAAGGGGAAGGCAGGCGAGAGTGAGAGGGAGAGGGAGGTTACCCCTTGGCTAAACGGGTACGATATGGTTATGTTAGAGGTCCATCGTTGCGGCACGCTACTGACTATCAAAGGCTTTTGACTTTGGCAAATTAATCAACAGACAGTCGGAGACGGAGACGATGACGAAGACGACGACGAAGACGAAGTAGCAGGTGGATGGAAAAGGGCAGGGAACCGGGTAATTCGTCAGTCCAAAGCACAAAATTCAAAGCAAGTACATACATTTAGTACATATAATATCTATTCGACTGAGTGTACTTGTGTGTGTGTGAATGTTTGTGTGGCGGTCACACTTTTGATTTTCTATAATTTGAGGCTTGGCTTGGATCGCTGCTCTGCCAGCCGAAAACATGCGCGGTCAGTCGTGTGCGGCGTAAGGCAACCAAATGTATCGAAATGCAACCGACCGATATAATTGCGTTTTTTCGTGAATATACATATATATTCATACTCATTCACACACACACACACACATTCAAACATGGTTGGCCGAGCGACACGCGCAACAGGCTTTTTCATATGTAAAGCACATGATTTTCCAATTGGAAAATTAGTCGTGTGTGTGAGTAATACTCTTAGTCAGCTGTCCATATACTACATATGTATGTATGTATGTGGGGTGTAGAGGGGGTGTGTGTGGTGGGGTGT
The DNA here is from genome assembly GCA_037043495.1 of Drosophila recens. Classification (NCBI taxonomy): domain Eukaryota; kingdom Metazoa; phylum Arthropoda; class Insecta; order Diptera; family Drosophilidae; genus Drosophila; species Drosophila recens. Next base: position 12,957 of record JBAMBJ010004362.1, on the reverse strand, counting down.
GGGAACGACCGCTTCAATTCAATAGCAGCGCACGCGTGGCCAGCCCGGCATAAAGGAGGCGACAAGCGAGGCGCAACCAAAGCATCAAAAGCAACAAAAGCCAAACCATTGAAACGAATGTTTTGCCTGAGCAATTATAGGCCCCTTCCAAAAATCAGCAAGTTGGCAGCACCAAATACAAAAGATAATAAAATTACTGTGGACCACACACAGATACGGCCTGGTCAGATCCTTGCCCTGTGTTTCTAGTCCATGGCAAATCGCATTGGGGTCGGCTAATTGGGGATGCGGTTTTAAATTTTTTGTTTATTTTTTGGAGCCGCTGTCCATGATTAATGCGCCCGCGACAACGTGTGAGTTCCGTATGAAGAGCAGCAGCAGCTAAAGAAACGACAGCAAACATAAAAATGAAAACGAATCTCATGCCCACCCAGGTACAAGGCTTTTTGGCATTGACCGTTCTGACCACGCGGCCGAGTCTCTGAGAGGTACGGGCAAGAGCAGGGGTCAGGGGCAGGTAGTCCAGTCGCACGCCAGACACAGACGACGATTGATGGACTTCACACGTTGCCTGGCCAGAAAATGATGGCTATCGCCCTGGCACACATACGGCTCACAGCTTGCGGCGTTGTGTGGGTAGCTCATCAGTCAAATTGGCTGCAATCTCAATCACTCTCTCTGTCTCTATGTGCCACAGACGACGCAGAGGCAGAGGGAGACGGCAGACGCAAAAGAAGACGACGACTGAGCAATGTCAAAAGCCAAACAAACCGACACACAGAACGAAATGTCTTCAGTTCTGAGCTGCTGACCAGGGATACAGATATGCTTTCTTACAATGTACTGCAATTATCAGAAAGGTCGTTATTTGTGATCATAATTTTATTATAAGAATAATATTAGCAATTATATTAGTTAAGCAAAATCTAGCAAATTATTGCCAGAATTTTGACCGTTTAAATGGGCGTAATTTGACAAAATTAATAAACTGAAATATGTTACATATATAGAAACAATAAAAAAAATATATAGACACAATATAGAAACTAAAAAATTGTGCTAAAAAGGAAAAGCCTAAATGCACCCGAAAAACAGGAAATGTTTAATTTTAGTGATATTTTTTAATAATTTTTTTAAACATTTTTAATTTTTTTAATAATAATTCGAAGCAAAAGGAATTTATAATTTTAAACCTTCTTTTAATTAATTTATTTTTTACACATTTTTAATTTTTTTTTCAAATATTTATAAATGACTTTAACATATATGTTTAAAAAATGTATAGATCTAGCAGAAACTGAGCTAAAATGGCAACAATTTTATTAATATTAAATTCTTTTTTGTTTTTAAAAAATAAATTCCAGTGAAGCAGTAACATTTTGTACTACTTTTTAAGATTTTCAGTTGCTGCTTTGCTGCTCAACCAAAACAATTGTCTGTTCAGCCCTGGCTTCGACTGCTGACACTTGCACAAATTATGTGGTAGTCATCATCATCGTCCAACATTGGCGTCCTGCAGTTAGTTGCGCCGATTTCCGTTTGTCTCGGCCTGAGTACAACATGACACTAATTAAGTTCTGCGGTTTGTGACCATTCCCGTTTCCCATTCCCGTTCCCATTCCCGTTCCCGTTCCCTTGCCCCTGCCACTGCCACTGCTGATCTTTCCCTCGCTTATTCGCTGCGCCTTGTCATTGCGTGGCTTGCGTGTGATTTGTGTCGTTTATTTGTTTGGGTCGGATGAGGGGTGAGCGGGATTGCTTTGAATCTTTGCCGACATTAAGCAGGCGGTGTATTCACTTTTTGGGGTTTTATGTGGCATATTTGTTCGGTTAATATGTAAAAATCAGAGGCATTGCCAAAGCATTATGTATTTTGTTGTTTTCATTGCCATGTGGCCATACCGTCAAATTCACTCAATTGCAACTGTGCTGTGCTGTGTTGTGCCAAGTCTGTCAGACCTTAATTCCTTTTTACGGTCATTTTAATATCCATCAAATCGCATCGCTGATTCGCAGCGTTCTACGCTCGTTGGCTTCTCCTCCAAAGAGCCAAACAGTCAAAGAAGACTTTTAGCATTTTGCTCTGTCGATGAATGTTTCATTCGGCTGATTTGTATGTTTCGGCTTAAGGTTTACATATGAGTACACACTCACACACATACACATATCTGATGCGTGTTTTGTTGCTATCAGTGGAGCGTTAATAGTAGCACAATGTATGTAGTTAGTTGGCCTGTAGTTTAAAAGCGAGGTTGCCAGACAAGGGCTCGAGTTGAGTTGAAGAAGGCAATTGCATAATGTATAACCCAGAAGGCGATGCACTATGGGTAATTTCACGAGTTTGTGAGGCCAAAACCTATTTTCTGAAAGTCGCCAATTTGAAATATTTTTGGGTGCAACTCATTAACAATAGATGGTTCTTCAATGTTGCATACCAGAAATCTCAATAGATGGCGCCACTTCGAAGAAATCAGCTGTTAGACACAGGGTTGCATTTGCAAAGCACGCGCTTTAAAAATTGCAACGTTTTGTTTGCGATTTAAATGTGTCAATAAGTAAACAATAAGGCAACATTATTAAAATATTTAAAATGAATTCGAATCAGTGTGGTTTGTACCATGTGTTTGTGAGTGTCAAATGTAGAATTTGATCGTGGTGTCCCCATATTAATGTTAAAATGTAAGTAGTCTAGCAAACGAAAATTTTTTATTAAATCTAATTTTTAAAAAGGTATTAAAAGCGAGTCCAACCTAGTCCAACCTTGAAACATATTGTGTGTTGTAGAGTATTTAATTCTTGTTCAAATGATAGTAGTTAGATAACCCACTTTTACCCTCTTTTGGTGAAATTTAATTTTTTAGCAACTAACCTCACAATTTCGAATGCCAATTTGTTTGCATGCCATATGGGGAATTTCAACTGTTTTAGATGGCATTATATAATAACTCGTAAACTACTTAAGATATTTTGATGCGGTTTTTTTTATAGTGTTATACATACTGCTAGAAGTATATTGAAAAAGTGGGCGTGTCAGATCCCCCTCCCACAATTTTTTTTTTTAATTTTATGCTCACAGCCATCTAAGAGGGCTTACAACTTTCTATATCTAACAAGTAAGGTTTCTTTTCATTTTTAATAATATATAAGGTCAAAACTTATTATTTGCAATAGAAATCTTAAGCTTAATTGCTACCGATAAAAATAAAAAAAATAAAAAAAATTATGGAGCGGGGGTGGTGACACGCCCACTTTTCCAGAATACTTCTAAGAGAATACATAGCACTAGAAAAAAAGCCGCATCAAAATATCTTGAGTAGTTTACTAGATATTAATTGTGGCCTCACAAACTCGTAAAATTACCCATAGTGCGATGCTACTTAATGATATGAACACTAGTCGGCAGGTTAGCAAAAAGGGTCTGCGATCTGAATGACTTGGCAGGCCCAAGGGCCATGAAGTTTTTAGGCAACATCATCGCCCATTATTAATCATTACACGAATCAAGTCAAATGCTTGGGTCAAAATAGTTCACAAGAAACTATCTATAAATATTAATTACGGATCATTAATTTTACTTAACTCACTCTGAATGATTAATAAATTACATATTTAACAGAATCGAAATTCAAAATAGACCAATTGCCCCAAAAAGTATGCTAAGTTCAAGACAGAAAGAGATTGCTGCTTCTTCTTTTTTCGCTACCTCTCTTTCTCTCCCTATTAATTTTACTCTTCCTCTCTTCTCATTCCTATTTACTTACTCATACTGATTAAGCTCATTGAAGCTCTACCTGGTCACGCTCAGCTAATTATCACGTGTTTAACTTATCAATGACACGATCATCCAGAGTGAGATCGTTGCCATCACATATGTATGTAGTTACAGGTAGGCCTTACCTATAATGCGACTACAATTACAAGTATGGAGTATAATAAACAAAATTCCTAAATAGTTGTTGGCCAGAAGCCGAAGCAACAAATATTTCTAAGCACGTTTATTTGCCACATTTCACGCATGCTCGAAATTTACGCTGCCGCTCACTGGGTCTATTTGTTTCAGCCACAAGCCAACTGGCAGCCAAGCATGACAGACGTACGCGCCACCAAAGCCAATTTGGTGGTTCAAAGCCGTCAAAACGACGACAAACACAGCAGCCAAATTGGGTGGAGCGTGTGTCCGCTTCGAGGCTATAATAATTATATAATATTAGGTCTGATAATCTTGGGCATAAATTGTCAAAAGAATATTGAAAGTGACAACTATTTAAATAAATAAATTAATTAATTTAAAGGTTAATGAATGATTTCATTGGCTAAGTTTTGTCAAAACTTTTAATTGACCTCAGAAATGGAACAAATTTAAAGTTTGAATATACCATGGATAGATTTGTAATCCGCATAAAAGTAAGGCACTATTTAATACAGTTATGACAGTTTAAAAGATTTTGTAAAAATGTAGAAAGGTAAGTATGAGGAAAAGGTTTTACACGGAATACAAGACTCTCCCTGTGGAACATTGGATACATGTTTTCACATTTGTGAACTTTGTTATATAAGGAAAACAAGCTAGAAAAGGCTTTGTTTACATCGCTTATACACATTTATCAAAATGTTTAGTTTTTCTTTATTAACTTTGCATCTTAGCCTTACAATAGGATGCACAATAGGATTTATCTCTTCGTTTCACACTCACTTCTTAGACTATATCTTTGCACATATCTCTTCTGACTGGCATCCTCTGGCTGAACGCTTGAATGAATCATACATACGTTAACAAAGTTGCCCAACTCGCCGCCAGTTGGCAGTCAAGCAAGACAATTCGAATTCCAGCCAACGTTCATTCCCACACTATTGAAATATTTCGCATAAATGTAGTTGAAAAATACAAAAAAAAAGTAAAAAATTATAATAAAAAAATAAAGAATCTATATGGAAACCGACAAAGCACAAAAAATTAGCTACAAGATGTGAAAAACGCTACAAATGCACTTGCGGTTGCCATTTACGAGCTTCAAAGGGTTTCCCCCTTAGCAACCTGTTCAGTCTTCAACCTCCGCGGCCTCCTTCGCCATCCACAGATTAGTTGGTGCATAACTCTCGTGTCTGGAGCGTGTGTCCACCAATATCTGAGTATGTACTTCGCATCCGCGTCTGGCAGCCATGTGCAACAGTAAGACATATATACATATATATTTGAGTACCCGTACTCGTATTCGCATATGCAAATGAATGGAATAACCGCGTCAAAGCAAAACCGCCGCCAAAAAATTCGAGGCGCATGCGGAACAACAACTTTATAAAGACTCTCTTCTAGCGTCGGTCGACCGTCGACCGTCTTCCTCTTAGTCTTCTTCTGGATCTTCTTCGTCTTGGTCTTGAATGGGTCTTCGATCTCCGCCTCTGTCTGCGGCGTGAGCGGCTTGTTAGCTGATTAGCTGCCGCCTCTAACAAATAAATTCCATATAACGCCGGGTCCGCAGATATCTGCAGTCATTCGCAGGCTTTGCTTTATGCATTAATTAATAACATCCGGCGCCCCAAATCAGAGAAAACATTAAGACCAGTCTGATTAAAGCTAAACGACACTAGAATACCCTTAGGAATAATTCACTTGTGGACATAATTTACAATTTAAATTAGTCACTGGTTTTCTTTATATTTATTTCCGTTTTTATGCAAATAGGAAAATTTATATAACTGCCATTTATATAACGCTTCAATAAAAAATATAAAAATTGTGGTTATCAATAAAATAAGAAATTATTAATAGAAGGGATTGAAACTTGTGTTTTATTTTATTTATATTTTATTTAAAATTAATTAAAGACCAATCTTTAGCAAACCCATTGATAGCATTTCAAGGAATCTTAATAAACTTTCATTTGATATTAATGTTACCAACTTCATCTGTATATAAATATGCCTCAAGCTGTAGAGAAGATTAAGAATTGGCAGCTTTTGGCAGATAAGAGCAACATTTTTGGGGCCTGTTTAATTACCCGACGAGGAGAAAGAGTGAGAGCGAGAGCAAGAGATCGAGATCGACAGTTGGCACACATGGTGGTCGCTGGAGTTGGCCGACGGATGCCGCAGGAACAAACAGTTTATCGCTGGAATAACATAATTTCGCTTTTGAGATGCTGCTGCAGCCGTTGGTTGAAGATGGCCGCAAATCTGCTCCCAAAAATTGAGCAATTTGAAATTCAATCAGTAGCTGGGAGACTTTGCCTCGAACTCAGCCCCAGACTTTGGTCTTTACTCGACTCGACTCGACTGGACTGGACTGGACTTGAGTCGACTCGACTCTCCTCACAGGCAAATTATAGTAATTGAGTGCGCCGCGGCGACGACGACGACGGCTGCAAACTGCAACTGGGATGCTGCAAGCGGCACATGAATGGACTGCGACTTGAACTGAAGCTGGACCTGGGCCTGAGTTGGGTCTGGAACCGCAGAGGCAGCGTGACTGTTGGCGGTCGCCCCACACGAGGTCGCCACAATGCAACAGACACCGAATGGTCCAAATATGGAAATGAGTTGCAGCCCAAAACGAAAGCTTACTCAATGGGCCACCAACGTTGGAGCCAATATACAACCATTCAACCAACCAACCAACCAGCAACCAGGTGCCTCCATTGTCAGTCACGCAATGTTGCGGGTCTGCACCACATTCGATGATCCTGATTGCGGTTGCTTTCATTCAATTCCACGTAGCGTTTTATCGGCAAGGTCGGCCAAAGGCAACTAGAATTGTAGGGGGAAGAACTGGGTCAAGTTTATCAATTCGTTTGTCTCCCCGATAGCGCATTTATCTATTAACTACTCACTGTTTCTGTTTCTGTTTCTATTTCAGTTTCATTTTCAATTTCAGTTTCTATTGTCTAGGGCGGGGTAGGGCAGGTCTTGTTCTCTGTTGCTTATCAGTTTTATGGGCCAGCTTTCGCATGATAATTATGGCCTTGTGTACACACTGTACACGCGTCGCATCGGAGTGAGCCCAATTGTTGAATTACCCCATACTCTCCTCCTTCCCTATAAATGAGTCTGTTCTTTTCTTCCTCTCTTTCCGTTTTAATATGTTTTCGGGTTTCGCCAACGCAAATATTTGCAATTTTTCCTCGCTTTTATTGCCTGTTTTGTGTAATTTTGGAATTTTTCTGCTTGGAATTTTTCAACTTGGCCAATATTGTTTATGGTCTAGACTTTAGACATATGTACACAAGAATATATTCAGTCTGGATGTCCGGTTTGTTGCAATAACAAATATTCATAGATTGATTTACTCAATAAATTCGAACTTTTTCAATATGAAGCATGGAAATAAAAGCAAATGAAGAAAAATACATTCAAATAAAAAAGGGACAGTAAGTAATGGGACTAAAGAATTATAATAATGTTTATTTAATATTAGATTATATATAAAATAAGTCCGTTATATTTTTATAAATTTAATATAAAAGCTAAAACATTATTAAGCAAACCTTGGAAAAAAGTGTAGAGAAAAAACCCCAAGGCAGAAACCTTCAGACTTTGGCAGGGTACTCGTAAATTTGTATATGAGACCTGGCGGTATTCATTACAGCCATGTGAAATAACAATTAAGCAAACTGTTACGCTGGGCAGCTGTGTTCGAGCTGATCAACAGCCAACACTTTACACCAATCGGGAAAAGAAAGAAAGAAAAGATACCCAGAGACCCTCTGTATAGAGTACTCTTGTCTGTCTTTGGTTTGTCCCAGTGCCGTTGATGTTTTGGGGCGTGAAAATTGACAACGTAAATTGCGAAAGCCAGCAAACAGTGGACTGACTCAAAGGCAGTTGGAGGTGCCGAGGGATCGACACCTGCGGATGGCCAAAATGAGCGGGAAGTTCGACTTTGAATGGAACTTGCAACTTGGACTGCGACTTCACACTTTCAAAGTAATTTTAACACATTTCAATTAAAATGCAACGCCGTCGAGAGTCGGACATGTGAAATTTAATTAAAAAAAACCTTAAAGGATACCGAAGCGTGGAGCAGGCAACGGTACCTGGGCACGTAGACTGTGGTTATTTGGTGTTGGTGCGTTAATTGAAGGCCCAGACTCAGTCCCAGTCCCAGTCTCAGAGCCCGATTTAGTCCCCAGTCACTCGGTTGGCTCGGGTTTTGTAATGGAAAAGCTATTAACGGCTTGTCATAACAAGCTACTCGTTGAGATCCCGCCGACCAGTTGGCCAGTTTGCTGTTATTGTTTTCGATTTACGACACATAAATCATTAGCTTAATTGATAACCTGACGCTATTTACGATGACACAAATTAGAATTTGTGCGAACAGTTTATGGGCACGTCGGATGGAATGGGAATGGGACAAAACTTGACTCGCTCACTTCATCACAGAGTTCCACACATTGGGTGTTAATGAAACATAATCAAAGGCCTACAATTTTCTTATGTAAATGTTGATGTAAATTTTCCATGCAGCGGGTAACGTTTTTGGAAGCTTTCCGCTAGAATGTGCACAGTTTCCGCTCAATGCCGTGCGCGCTTGTCACGTTTCCGATTCCCAACAATGGAAGATTTTTGTGGCACTATCGAAACAACAACAGAACAACGACAACAGTCGATCGTTGCTGGGCGATCATTAAATAAATCGACAAAAATAATCAACGCTGAACCAATTGGACTTTATCAAACACTGATCAGCAGCCAACGAAACCACCGACCCACCGACCCACCAATGTACATGATGTTGTTGTTGTCGAAGCACTCGGGCGACTTGAGGATCACGCGCAAAACGTGTGGCAAAATGCGGCACGTGAATCACACGAAGGTCGCGTGATAATAACATAGTTCATATATGTATTTCTATATATATGTGTGAGTGTGTGTGTGTGCATTTGTATAAGTGTCATCAGTTTGGGGCTCGTGATAAGCACGAACTAGCGCAATATCACCAAAGCTTTTAATAGCCACCAATCCGGGAGCGCGCCCACTTGTGACTTACGATCGGCGTGCGTACTGATAATGATAACAACAAGACCCACTCGGCTTTACTCTAATCAACCTAGGGCATAGTGCTGTTGTCGTCAAGGTTAGCCCACGGAAATAGCAAGGTCCCTACCATAGTTAACAAAATTGAAGGTTAACAAATACAATAAGTATTTGACAAATATTTTAATCAATGATATTTTTAGATAGACAAAAACATTGACAAGTGCAGAAACTTTGCTTTATAGGAAATGAAGTGACACTCTGATTACGAAAGGCCCAAGAGATCGCTAGCTAACTGATCTTGTTGACACAATTCTGTTTTTTAATCATCTGAATATTTCAACTAGTTTTTCTAATCTCAACTCAATAAATTAAAGAAGTTCCCAAAAGAGTAAAAACATTATTTTTTATTATATATTTGAGTGTAGATCGCTAAGGATCGATTATTTGGGTACTCATTATCTGATCTTTTAGGCATCAAAACTTCTTCAAACTACATAATGTATGACAGAAGTTTCGAATATCCTACAAAGAGTAACTGCAGTTCGTTAGAGCATAGATAACTGAGTCTATTGTACACTTTATGTTTTAAATATATATACACAGTTATATACATACATCGCACAGTCCACATTTGTACTAACAAGCAAACAAATAATTTTTTGACGCTATGGAAATTTACCCAAACGAAAAACTGGCAGAAATCGCGTCGCCACAGCAATCAAATCACAAACAAACAAGTGCGATACTCTCTCTGCCCCTGTCTCTCTCTCTCTCTCTCTCTCTTTGCCCCCTCTCTTAGTGAATATTTACATAGTCAGATGCACCCACCATCCCACCCACTGGCGAATTCCACTCACAGTGGGATCGTGCCCGTAAATAATAATGTCACGGTACGAGTATTCATTCCTCGCCAATAAATACCTAAATACAGAGTGCTTTGGTCTGGAGCGGAGGCTGGGGGCAAGTGGCAAATAAACCAGTTTCTAATCAACAGTTATTACAATAGAGAGGGGTAGGTTGGAGCAGGCTAAGTATTTGTTTTTATAATTCTATTGACGTCAAACGACATGGTTCATCAAAACAATTCAAGAATTGAATTAGAAAAGTCTCGAGATTCGACTTAACCAGGCAACTGGGCAATCAGAAAACCTGAGCAAATTGCCATCCACGCCATTCCACGCTAATTTTGTATAAATATTTATTTATTATGCCGCAGAAATAAGTTATTTTATTTACATGTTTATGCTAAATATCATACAATATTTATAAGTCTGACTCTATACTATTCGCTACGGCAACGATTATTTGTCGCTTTGATAGAGGAATCAATTTTTCAGAAATGTGTAAGTTGTTATTGTTTTTATTTTATTCACCAAAACTTGATGAGTGGTTATGAATATTCATTGGCCATACTGGCGCTTCAAATACTCGTTTGAATTGAGTAGTTACAGTTGTTGTTGTTGTTGCGTTACCTGCGTCACTTTGTTGACGTTACTGGCCTACATTCGAGACTTAAATGATATGATATGGCTTTAATATGTTTTAAAAGCTAGGAATTTAAGGTATTTACAAAAAACTGATATGCAATTTATGAATTTATGAAAAATATTATCTAGACAACAGCTTCTTTTAACAATTTGTTTTGCAAAAATATTCCCAGCAAGGTGGAAATCATTTATTTTTATATTTCCTTAAGCTTTCTTTGAAATATGAATATAAAAGTTTGAAGTTGGTCTGTGGTTTGATCTAGAACAACTTTAGAAGTCCAAATTGTAGTTCATTCTCAAACGATTTTTGACAAAAATATGAAACATCTCAGAGTCAGATTTAAAGTGTTGTGTCAAACTAATTATGGTATTATGGATTTTCGAAAAAACACAAGGGCAAAAAAAATCATTTAAACTGAATAAATAAAATTTAAATGCAATATGAAATAAGAAAGAGCCGAAACCATAAAATGATATTTTGGATGAAAATCAGATGAGTAAATTCTAGAAATTATATAAATTATAGTGTTATATACGTACATATTTTAATTTAATTTAATTTTAATTTTCCTAATTAAATAAAAGCGATTTCATTGATAACAATTAATAATATATTAATACAATCTAAATTTTCAGTTTTTTTTTTGTTTTTCAAACTGAATTTGCTCCAGACAACTTCCGGCTTGGATCGTAGTTTTTTTAAACTATTGCAATGCAAACGCCACAACGAGCCCCATAATTCGGGATTTTGCATCAAAACAACTCATCAAAAGAAACATATTCTCACAGAAAGAAAAAATGTGATTCGAGTAAAATAAATAAGCCAAAAATCGGCGAGGGAACACGTCTGGCGCATATTAAGAAGCCAACGTCGAGGAGAAGAACCAGTTGAAAAATTAGACAGCAAAAATGTTTCTGGTTTATGGGGAATGTCGCGTGAATTTTTTTTGGCAAAAAAAAAAAGGGAAAAAAAAAGAAAAAGCTAAGAATAATAAAACACATATGCATTTGAAACAGTCAAGAAATACATATGTGTACCAGGGACAGAGAACAAAGAGAAAGAGAGAGAAAGAGACGGTGACAACAGAGAGGGACAGGCGACAGACAGCAGAATTACTTGAAACTCGTTTAGCTTTTGCTGCTTTTATTAATCTTAATGAATGTTAAACACTTTTATCAGAGGAACGGCGACAGGCGGTGGTGCTGGAGGTGGTGGTGGTGGTAACGGCAATGGCAACGGCAACGGCAACGGCAGCACGCGTCATTTCAAATGCCATGTGATTGTTGTTGGTTTTGTAAAAGAACCGCAGTATTTACGTCAATAGCAAACGTTCCCTTGAAAGTGCGTTGCCAGGTGTCAGGTGGACAGGTGAGCTGAGCACTTTATTAATTTTGGGGAAGGGTGTGTGTGTAGTATGCGTAGTCTGTCCCGGTTCTGGCTACGGTTTCTGTTTCGGTTACGGTTTCTGGTTAAAGTAGATGTGCCTCTGACTCGGAGTTCTGGTTGCTTGTTACTCTGCCTTGACTTTATCGGTCGATCTTGTCAATATTTGTCAGTCACTTGCTTGTTTGTCTTTATTGCAAAACATCGGAGCAGCGCACTTGTTTAGGAGTCGTTGACGTTGTCGTCGTTGACAGACAGAGCTCACACAAGCTCCTAAGCCAAATCGAACCCTCGTACAGAAAAATACTCGTATCAATATTGACAATATATGTATGCACTATGTGTGATATTACTCATACGCCTGGTTGGCGCGCCTCCAATCGCATTAGAAGTTGCAACTAATTAGCTACCTCTGCTGAGCAAATACTCAAACAGATGAAGACGAAGACGGAGACGAAATCGGTAGTTGAAAGTAGTTCACACCTGCCTAATGTCCAGGCGAGGCGGAACACACACACACACACATACGTTGCGACTTATGTGGAAATCAAGGCCATTAACATAAATGGCCAATGGACAGCCGCCTGTTTGCCAGGCTACCAGTTTTCGACTCAATCCCAGTCGCAGTCGCAGTCTCAATATCTGGACAGACACTGGGACTGCTGATGACCTGACAATGATCGCAATCGCATCGTGCCTGGCCACACTGCCTTGTATTGAGTTGTTATGGCCAACGCCTTTGTTTGCCCTGCGTTTGCTACGTTGTCGTTCGTTGTTGTCGTTCGTTGTTGTTGTTGTCAGCGTCGTGTGCGGCTGTTGCTGTTGCGAGGAGCCGGTTGGGCCTAAATAAACAACCAGCCCAGAGACTGCAAACTGAAACTGAAACTGGACGCACAGTGGAACCTGCAATGACATGTCTACATAAGATTTATATTTTAACTAAATTAAACTGACAAACTGAACTTAATGTAATAATCAATTTTAATTAACTTGTGGCAAAGATTAATTTCCGATTTTAGCATTAGACAATTTTGAATTAAAAGCATATAATTTTGGAGTACACTTAATTGTTGTATTTAAATAAAAAAATAAACGTGCATGTCAGGATAT
>JBAMBJ010004359.1:0-111476 GCA_037043495.1 Drosophila recens | reverse complement strand
TAGATACCCCCAACGTAACAAACAATTGTCATGGAGAACATTCAAACATGTTTATTCAAAATTAATTTTAGAAAACTTTACATACGACTTTTTCAAGTGAAGTGAAGACTTTTCCGAAATTTAACATGCTTCTTTATCTTAAATATTTTTTTAATCTTAAATACTAATTGACTATGTGCCGTTTTTTCAATGTCTTAAAAAGGTGTTTGATAGCTATTAAAAATATATTTTGAAGTAAAATGTATAGAAATAACTGTCAAATTTTAAATTATATCTTAGATACAGTTTATATGTACATTGAAAAAACGGCCCTAAATGATTTAAGATATTCTTTTTTTCTTCCTCTACAGTGCTGTTAATATTATACAATATTTATTCTATGACCTACGAAATATATTTTCTAGTAGATCAACAAAAGATTCTCATCTTTAGAAACATGCTTAAGACATTAATATTATTTCTTACATCAAATGAATCTATTAAAGACTATTAAATATATTCTATAAATTATAAAAATGTATACTCTATTAGATTATCAAATCTATGCAACCGTCCACTATTTCGAAGTGTTCCTAATTATAAGCTGAATTTTGGTAAGTAAAAACCACTGGAAATTAAAGATTTGAAAGGATTTAGGAGCTAATTATCTTGGCTTGACCTTGAAAAACTCAGCTATGGGTCTGTGTCGAATTAGATATGTAGCTGCTGAACAGGGATTTCAAGGGAATTTTAGCTCAGCTTCTGCTCCATTTCCATTTTGATTTCTGGCCAAGTGCTAAAAAGGGTTTCACCGACTCAGAGCAACAGCAGCTGTTTGCAGTCCATAATTGAAGCATTCCGTAGGTAATTGGTAGCGATTTTTTATGCTCAACGCATAAATTAACACCAGACGAAGCCGAGTTCGAGTCGGAGTCGGGATCGGATCGGAGCTGAAGTTGGATCGGAGATGGCTCAACAGATTTGTGTAATTGTAGAATGCGAACACTTTCAGTGCCGCTGAAAATCTTTTTTGGTCCGTGGCATTGTAATCGGACTTTTGAGCTTTTAATATGTCCTAAGCTGTGGCTACAGCCCGAACACGAAACTGAAGCTGATTATAAGGTTCGGTTCGGTCAACATGCAATTTGGTTTTGGGTCAGAAGGAGCCGCGTTTATATGTTAATTTTGTGCCGACTTTTTGGCAAGCGTTTTGTACCTCATTAGAGCGGCGAAAGCGCGTTTACAAGTGTTAAATTGACCAAATTACGGGTTGTTAACAGGATATAAAAGTAAAAGTGTCGGTCTACAGAACGTTAAATGCAGAATACAGCAGATTGCAGACCAGCATCTCCAACAGCAGGTGCCACAAAATGAAACCTAATGGCAACCAATTCAATTTGGGTCTCAAATAAAGAAGAATAAAGCAAAATTGTCTGATCATTTCATGATGTTTTACTAAGTACTTTATGAAAGAATTTTTTGATATATATTTTTGTTATGTATTTCAAGTGAATAATAAACTCGAAGTAATAGCTTCAACTAAAATTGCTGAATATCAATAAAAGTCCGCAGTTAAAAAGTTCATAAAATTGTTTATTTTTATATTTAGACAAATATTTCTATAAATAACTCTATGAAATGTGCACTTATATTTAGTCTGCGAATCACTTGCTATAAATAATTACCTCAAGACTCTAGAAATATTTATCAACTATAGATAGGATTTCAAATAGAACTTTCAGGGATAAGCCTGATCGATTCCTTGGTCCGTGAACAGGATGCTAAAGTAAAAGTATCTGCGACAGGTGTCATCGGCATTGTGTCCAGTGACCAGTAGAAGAAGTCAGAATATAAAAAAAGTAAAAAGTGGCTCGAGGCAGGGCCAGATTGTCAAGGCTTTTTGTTAAGGCAACTTGGTGGATTGATTTATGCGCGAATGCAAATTGCAAATGCAACTTCAAATACTAATTGCGGCGACGGTCAAAGACATGATCACGACTCCAAGCTCGACAGGGACAGGGACAGAAGACACCCTGAAGCCAAATCCAAAGACAGTTCATCACAACAATGATGGAAGGTGGAGTCTTCTCTCGCTCTTTCCCCCCCTTTGTTTTCTATGCAAAGAACTGACTCTAACCCACGCCAGGTACGCGGATCGTGGCTGCTCATTCATATGCAAATCTTGTGGTGACCACAAATGAAATGCCAACACGCAGAAATGCAAAGAGAGCATCGAATTGCAAATTATGGCACCGAGGAAAGAGAAAAGAGGAAGGAGAGGAGGAGCGGGACGAGGTAGTCACTGGTCCGAGACTGGGCAATGTTGACAAAGCTGCGCCTGAATAATTCTCTTGTTAGATAGTTGAGGCTCCAAGTTGGAGCCAATGCCAGAGCCACAACCAGAGTCAGAACCAGAGCCTAAAGCGCGTGCCTTTGGCTCCAACTTCCGCTGGAGCCGCTGCCAAGTGTCTGCTGCGATGCGTGACTTTATCTACAAAGCGTGGCCAGGGCCACAGTCGACAGTCGCCAGTCGCCAGTCCGAAAGAGAGCTTTGAAAACTAATGCCACAAGGCAAACAGAGAACAGAGTTCCAACGGGTGCTGCTGTTGCTGCCTCCGAATTCCTGGAATCTCTGTTGACTTGGTGACGAACTCGTCGCTCCATTAGCATAACACACAGTGCCCAGCAGCAGCAAGTTTGAGTTCTCTAGTCGAGTGTGCTCGACTGCCGAGTTACCCTGTGTACACGGAAAAAAAGTTCGGGATTTCGCAATAAACTAATCCCAATTAATTCGGTAATCTCTGAAATTATTAATACTTGCTTCGAGGCCGATTTTTCAATTCAATCTCTGCAAATATTTTAATTATTCGGCTCTAAAATTATTTTTTTTCTGTGTACACAAGAAAATACTTTTTTGAACCACTTCTGTGCTTATTACCAGATTTTTATGAAGGTTTCAGGCTAGATCAGGATTGGTTTATATATAAAGTATGTCAAATTTCGGATAGTTAGCTTCTATTATGCTCTTTTAATGAGTTTCTACGAATTCAAAAATAATATATATATATTTTTAAAAAATTGTACAATTAAGGGCTAAAGAAAACTTAATAGTTTATATAAACTTTCTACCAATCAGGAATTTTAATTATCTAAATAACTCCTCTGTTTGTCACCTATGTTTTTAAATACCCAATCTTTGACCATTTTTGGGTGCAGGGTATTAAAAGGCAAACGACAGCCCTTGCTCGGCGGATGTACGCTTGATTATGTTGTTTGCTCTGCTGGGACAGAGACCGAGAATGAGAATGAGACTGAGACTGAGACTGAGTCTGGAATTGGGATTGGAAATGAGACTGTGACTGTGACCGGGACTGAGGCTGAGACTGAGAGTGTGACTGAAACATCTATGGAATTGCCACTGCGGAGGCTGTGCATGACATTAATCACTCTTCTGTTTAAAGTTTTAAGCAAACAGATCGCGCGTCTGCCGCCAGTGGACGAGTGGACGACGGGATGAGTCTACAGTCTACCCAAAATACGGTGGCTATCAAAATAGATTTCTACACGTTTCAGCCCACCCAAATGGACAACTGGCCAAGTGGTAACTGCAGTTCCAACTACCTCAACATTCGTTCAATGTTTGTGCGATCACGATCACGCGCTTGGCTTACGATCTTTGTGTTAATGCCGTGCCCTGTGCAAATGTTTATACAAGACAGAACAGAATGAGATGCCTTTGCCAAGATGACGCTGATGATCCTAAGTAGCCCAAAAAAGAAGAGATAAAGGATTTGCCTGTCGCCGTCATCTACAACGTCGTCGTCGTCAGCGTTAATGTGCCTGCAAACAAGCGTGATGTGGCAATTGTCTGGGGAGCGTCTTTAGGGATTGATGCGGCATTTGCTCTCTTAAGTAGCCCATAAGTCGTCGAGGTGTAGATCCATTAGCTACCATCCAACAAGTGGTAGCTCTCCCTATCTCCGTGTGTGTGTGTGTGTGTGTGCGTTTGTGTGGCAAGCAGTCGTGTGGGTGTGCCACGAACCTGACCTTTGCTATTTGTACAACAATTGTACCTAAGGGAATCCGTAGAATCGTTAAGTCAGTCTAACACTTGAGTGAGATATACAAATTTGAATCCCTCATTAGTTTGACCCCTTTCAAGGGAAGAGATCAGCAACTAAATGAAACTCTGAATGTTGATTTTCTTTTTGGGAGAGATCAGAAACTGATCGACAGTTTGGGAGTTGATTTGAGCCCCCCTAGAAATTGGTTAAAGTGATCAGCAACTGATTAAGAAGCTGCTTTGACGTTTTTCTATCTTTCCCGCTTCAAAAAAGAGCGATCTGCAGTCAACAAATTGATTTTTCTTGAAGGTCGTTTCTGATTTCCGCTCTGCAATTGCTCCCCTTATTTGGTCACGTTTCTTGCGACTTGGCTATAACTAAATTAGATCCAGATGAGTGCGGTTGTGAATGTGTTCCAAGAAACCTAAACGCGTCTGACGTCAAACATTTGGCGTAGTCGTTGCTAATTTGGCTGTCAGTGCGAGCCCATTGATTAACACAGAATCTCTTGCCCACTTTCAATTGTTGTTGCTGCTGTGTGTGAATTTGGGAAAATTCGCTCAATGAATGCAGAGAACGTCAGTGGAGGTGGCGTTGGTGGGAGTGGGGACGGAAGACGTGGGGCGGTTTCATGCCACGTCAAGCACGCGTCTGCTCCTCCAATTGCTCCGCCTGCGTTGCGGTTTTGCTTAGATATCTTTATGAATTTTCAGTCACATGAGCATGAGGCGTACACTCATTAGGCGTAGTCTGCGTAGCAGGAACGTGGAACGGAAACGTGCGTCAGGCGTCAGACGTCGCACAGTGGACAACTTTGTTGATTTCCATGGCACAAAAAGATTTATTGTTGGCTTACTGAATTAATTTTTTTTTTCAATTTGTTAAAATTATTTTCTAGCGTAGCAAACTGACGATTATAATTCTACAGTTTACATATTTACAGTCTATATAAATTTTATTTTATTTTATTTTGTTTCAAATTCGACATTAATTTTACATTTGTTCTTTTTATAAAAGACATTTTAGTAATTAATTACTATTTATATAAATTTTTAGTTTTTTTTTTTAATAATAAAACAACTACGTTGTTAAATTAATAACAATTATTAAAAATTTAAAAACACTATAGAGAAAACTTTTTAAGCTTCACAAAGGTTGCGCTCTCCCGTGTCATTTTTTGTGCGTATTTTGCTTTACAAAACAATTTGTTATTTGTGTCAAATTGTCGGCGTGCGCTCTCACTCCCCCCTCTCTTGATCTCTCACTCCCTCAGTACCTCCCACTCTCTCCCTCTCCGGTGGACGCGTGGCCTCTGCTGACGTTGACATTGTAGACGAGGCAGCCTCCAGAAATGGTTATGCGGCCAGTTGGCAAGTTGGCAACTTGTTGGGGCATCGCTCAAAATGCCTTACACTAATTGCACTTACGCACGAAATGGCGTTTAACCTTCGCGAAGGATTTAAGATTTAAGATGCAATCGCAGCCCGCAGCTTAACGCGGCTTAACAGTAGTTAAGCGATCGTTTAAAGCTTCAGCTTTTGTTTTCAGTTTTCGCATTTTGGCAATTTTTCAATGCGAACAGCGCTTAAAATGCGATCAGCATGGCCTGATAATGTCGGCCTCATAATGTTTACGATATGGCACTGGCTGTGGCATCAACAGCTCTCACTCCATGCCCAGTCCCAGTCCCATTTTAGGGGGTGGGGTATCCACCTGTATCTCTGTATGTGTGTGTCTCTCTCCCTCTCTCTCTCTCTTTGGTCGGGCAGATGAATTGCCAGATAAAAGGAGCGGACAACGCGTCAAGGTTGCTTGGCATTGGCCAGGCCAACAAGTCGTTGGCTTCGGACGCTTTGCGAACGCAACACGCGACAATGAATTTCGCATATGTCACAGCGACAGACGATGGAGGAGGCTGCGACGGTGGAGGCGTCCCGCATCCCCATGTAAACAGACAGCCCCATGGCGAAGATGCAACAGCAGCAAACGAAGAGAAAGAGGCAGCAGAGGCTGAGGTAGCAGCTGAAAAGCCGCCTAAATGTTGCAGTGCTTTTTTTTTGGTATTTTCTTTTATTTTATTCTTTTTTTTTGTGGGTTCGAGACTGCAGTACAATCACTTTTATTTGGGGATTGTTGCGCTACACTCGAGTTGCTTGGGCATAACAGTTCTACGGAGCTAAAATTATTGCCCAAAAATGACCAGCTTCAGATATGTGAAAGTTATTTGAAATAAATATCGTTTAAATCTAATTAATTTACATTTATTTAAGACTGATTTCAATACAATCATAGTTACATTTCATTAAATAATATAATTAAAAGCATGATAGAAAACAAATAATTAAATTTAAACCAATGAAAAATTATGGAGAATTAAAAGCATGATGAAAAACAAATAATTAAATGTAAGCCAATGAAAAATTATGGAGAATTTTCAAAAGATTGTTTTTTTTAAATTCATTTTATTATTTTAATTGTCTCTCCCACTATTTATTCTTTTGGCAGTTCATTAAATCGATCGACATAGCCGAAGCTTTGCTAATTTTGTGGCTATCCTTGGCACCCAGCTGAATTCCCATATACACAAAATATTCCCCGACAACGCCCGTTTCCCCTGTCACGACAGCGGAGGCATCGCGGCAATAAGCGGCGATCACAATAAATGCCAAGCATCGATGGCTTTTTACAACATTACGCACAGCTACAGATAAAGATACATTTACACACACACAGCGACAGATTCAGATACTTATACACAGCGTATTGGATAATTTTTGGCATGTCTGTGCAATTACCTTTATGTTTATGCGATTTCGACAGCAACTAAAATAAAAATCAAAAGAAAAAAGGAGTATAAAATGTTCACTGTGCCTGAACAATGGCAACAGGTGGCCACTCACTTATCCTGATCCTGCCGCCAAAAAATGAAGCTGGCACATCTTTTATAACTTTATATATACCCAAAGAAAGGAGTGTGTTGCCAAAGACTTTTAAGAGCGGCGGCATTTGCCAAATTGGACGCTGATTGCCGGCGATTTGGATTTGAAGCTGCCTAATGATTCTTAATTTAATGCACGATCAGCCGGAAATGACACCAAAAATGGGATGAAAATAAAAAAGATGCTGCCTTTTCATGTGTCTGCAGCTTGTTTGCTGCCTCAAACGTTGTTGCAGCACGTGCTGCCACGCATGGCTGCCACATAAATCGCTAATAGCGGAAATTGCAAATGCAATGGGAGAATTCAGCAGCTGTTGCCAATGGCCGACTGGCATTTGGGGGCTGAGAAAGTTGGCACACTGTTGCCAATACCAATAACAATAGCAATTACAATAAAAATAATAAGAACACGACTGCCTGTTATTTTTGGCCAATACAATTTGCCCAGATCCCCATTCCCATCAACGCCATGGCGAAAAACAAATCAAAGGCAAGTTCACGCGTCATCGCCAGCAGGCCACACACACGCCCACGTCTGACTTACCAACTGCCCTCTCCTTGTCCCTCCCCTCACCCATACTCCAAGCACTACCCCTTCCACTACATCCCACCCGTTAGAGAGCGGCGCCTTAGCTTTTTTTTTTTTTTATATTTTGCCTATTCTTTTGACGGCCCCCGTCGCATTGACGTCATTGACGTGCTGCAAAAGAATTTGTTTTTCGTGAAAAATATTTGCGCGCTTTGCGGCTTTTTATAATACTTTAGGCTGTTATAGAGCAATTGGTTATTATGACTTTGTTATGATACTTGGGCTCTTCTTCACTTTTTATGAAACTTTCGACAGATTTCTTATAGATTACAATCACGTGAACTAATCAAGAGACGTTAAAGAATACTAAATATTTGATTAAAAAAATAAAGATCAAATCATCAAATTGTTTTTATTGCAAAGATTATACAAATTATTTATTATTTCATTTAATAGTTATGTTCACCAATTTAAATTTGTAGCTTGTGATACTTAAATAATTTGCATTAGAGAAAACTCTGCTTCAAAATTATAAAAATCTATTAATTTATTTAAAAAGCCTTATTATTTCTTAAGAGTTTGACTGATTTTGTATGTGTTAAATATTATTGTTAATTAATTTCAAAACCCCAAAAACTTTTTTTTTATAAATATAAAAATTTCATAAAATATATAAACGCATTTAAATAAATTTCGTAATTGCAGAGAGAGTATAGAAAGTGTTTATTTAGACAAATTTAATTATAAAGTATATTTTCCTTTGGTCAGAAATAACGTAAATTCATTTTGAGTTCTGTTGTTCAGGTTTGTCTGCTGACGCCTTTGTGGCATTGTCTGGGGCCCAGATCTTTTTGGGCCTGGCCGACAATTGTGTGTTATTTAGCTGGTTATTTTGCATGGGCAGCTATTGCTCTGCTTATTGCCAATTTTAGCCCAACGGCCTGGGGTGATGACGATCGTCATCACCTGGTTTTGGTTATGGCTCTGGAGATCTCTGGATGTGCTAATGCTTTTGGCCTGTTTATAATCATGTCGGTTTAAACGCGTCATCGGCGCACGTCAGTCGCCCGTTGGCATCAGAGGGAACCAATAAGGTGTGGATAAAGAGGGATTGGGGCAGGAGGTGTGCTGTGTGAGGGGGCGACTGCTGGCCAACAACTATTTTTAGTCATGAGACGAGCCGCTAAAGTATTTTGGTCATCGGTTCAAAAACAAGCGCACAAACGACGGACAGTTTTATTTTTCCAACAAATTATTTATACGCCAAATACGCATGGAATTATTTATAAATGGCTGCGAGACGACCTTGTTGTTATTGTTGTTATTATTATTATTATTTTTTAATTTGTTGTTGCTTCTTTTACTACGGCTTGAAGCACGCCACAAAGCGTCCTTCACCCTCAATTTTTATACGGCCATAAATGCCAACAAAATATGCGCATAACAAATAAACCAAAAAGCATTTTAAAGGGGGGAGGTTGAATAAATTGTCACATCGGACGGAGGGGCAAAATTAAATCATCTGCCTTAATTAAAAGCCAAAGTGCAGGAAAATTGAAATTGTAAAGTTGGCTGATCTCTAAAAATACTTTTGCATTTTTAGAGCCGCCCTCGCAAATATTTATCTCAACACTTTAGTCATCCCATGTAAATAAAATTTATTAACAAGAATTTTCTGTAAATATCAAAGTATTAAAATAGAAAATATTTGCTGCATGTTTTGCCGATGAAAAACAAATAAATATATTTTAGTTTTTCTCGATATCTTTTAGGTAAACAAGGAAGGTAAGCTGCCAGGCAGAAGATCTCGTTTTTATGGGTACTCTAGATTAAAGACCTAGATCTCTGGGTTTCTGCGTTTCTGCTGCTGCTGCTGCTTTTGCCTGTCGTCACATTTTTATGATCCTGTCGAGCCACTGTCGCGGCTATTGCATAACATTGCGTTGATTTTCGGATTCGGTTTTGGTTTGAGTTTGAGTTTAGGTTTGGGTTTCTTGAGTAGCTCAGCTCAGCTCAGTTGACCTTACGCAAAATTATATCATAAGCGAGAGCGAAGCTGAGACAATGGCAAAACAGGAATTAGGGATGAAGATGGATCATAAAAACTTCAGGCTGTCAGGCGTGTGCGGACTACAGACTACAAAATAAAAATAAAAATAAAAACTCGTAGGTAAATCTTTGAGATCTCTGTCTGTCTCAGTCTCTTCATTCGGCATTCATTATTATGGCAATGACAATCTAAAGCATTCAACACCTCTGACAGTTTCCTGTGCTCTCATGCATAAATGCAGGTGAACAAATTCACACCATTCATACATTCATCTAACGGTAGCTACATCCCGTCTGTCTATAACCCATCAACTCTACACGTTTTAATTGCCAGGACAAAAAACAAAAAAAGAACCGAATGAAATTAGAAATAGCAATAGAGAAACTCTCGGTTCATTAGCAATTGGTAGCAAGACAGGTAGCTCAGGTCTCATCCTCATCCCCTTGACAATTATTTCCGGCGTTTGTTTGTTGTTTCCTTCAATTCAATTCATTTAGTTTTCAAAAGAAATGGATGCTTATCAAGATTGCCTTCGGTTCACGCCCACTCAGCCAACGTGCCGAGCAGAAATCTGTAACCAAACGATCATTTCGTTGGCATCTAGTTAGGCGTCGTCGGTTTGCGGTGTGTCCTCTGTGATGCATCACAAACTGCAACAACAGCAACAACTGAAACAACAGCAACAACTGCAACAACAGCAACAACTGCAACAGCAACCAGCTGTGCAACACGTTGGGGGGTGTAACGTCTCCGATCCGTTGTACACGTGTTAGCTGACCACCACAGTCCCAGAGTGAGACAAACAACTCACGACTCTCTCTCTCTCTGTCTCTTTCTTGTCGGCACAAAAGTGACGATTAAAGCGAATGCACTAAAACAACAGCAAAAAAGAGAACAGCTAAAACAAAATTAATACCAAGGCAGTCGTAAAAAAAAATAAAAATGAAAAAAAAAGGTGGCCAACGCCGTGATCCTTTATGGCCCCGCACGAAGCCAAAGCCGTCGCGTCGCAGATTGAGCAGCGAGATTTCAAAAGGGGCGCGTGATCGCCATCAAAATGCTCGTGGAGGCAATTTAAATTGCTGAGCTGGAGCCGAAGTTGAAGTTGAAGCTGAAGCTGAGGCTGCTCCTCTTCTTCTTGTATGTTGTAGCTGTAGCTGCGGCGGCGCGTGCACTTCCAAATCCAAAGTCCAGAACCTGCTGCCGCAGTTGAGAGAAACAAGAAAAGGCACAGTGAGCCCCAAGAGGCTGGGACTGTTATAAAGAGGGAGACAAAGACGGAGACTGAGACTGAGGCTGTCACTCGCGTGCTGGGTGTTGAAAAATTTGGCATTCGTCTGTTATTTATAACAAGAGCTGGCTGCTTCTTCTGGCCATGGTTAACTGCCAACACCACGAACACGCCACGGGCACCAAAAGGAGTCAAGGTTACGTCTAGGTTGCAACTATGTATGTGTTGTTATAGCTGCGATAATCCTCGCAACTGGGTGCGATGTTAATTTATGGTTTGTTGCATGCATTTAGCGCAAAAGTGCTGCGGGTTATTTGAGCGATTTTTTAAATGTAATATGAGGCAACACTTGGCTTTTGCGGTAAAATAAATTTTATTAAGAAGTTAAATTATATTACAAGTCATATTTATTTTTTTAAATGCAAATATTTAACATTAAATATTCTTGCTTTTCATTGCTTAAATTATTATTCATTTGTTTATTTTATCAACATCAATTTGCTGCTTTTACACATTTTGAATTTAAAAATAGCGCGCAGTTTCTCACTCGTCTTTTTACAGCACTGTTTGCTGTGCATCACAAGTTGTCTGCTGTGATACACGTTCGTTTGCTGCTCTGACAGTCTGGCAGCACTGTTCATACTTAGCGTAAAGCTGCCTGTTATGGAACTTCAACATTATGTCGTTACATTTAAATCGTAAATTGAAATTGCATACAAGTAATCGAGTTTGTATTATAATATTTAATTAGATTTAATGATTCAAACGGAAGTTTTATAATCTGAAAACTAAATCTGCAGGCCATGATAACTGCAGGCTGCTTAGCTGAATAAATAAGTGCAATTTCGTTGGATTCCCAGTACCAAATTATAAAAATACGTGTATACATTTCGGTTTTTATTAAGGCAAACAAGCGTTAATATCAAATTTATTTTCACTTGACTCTTGCGGCTGAAGAGATAATTGCAGTGGCAGCAGCTGGTTCTTGTTTTCAGCCACTTCTGACTGATGGGCTAGCTGTCCAAAGAAATCAGCGCAAATTGGCATCAAAACAAATATTTGCCCGAGGTGGCAGCCAAAAGCTCAAGCAGCCAAATGCCTAATGACAGGATGAGCACTGTGATCCTCACGGCAGCAGACACATTGGACACCATTGAGGGCTCCTTTTCACACCATCAGCACAGACAGAAACAAAGAGAGAGAGAGAGGGAGAAAGGGGGGCGAGAGAGAGAAAGGTGCGATGTGGCACACCTTCTGGCACATCTCGTTGACTGTGTCAATTCTGGGAATGTGAGTGTTGTTTGCCTGACAGAGCTAAAAATCTGACGAGGAGTCAGGCAATAAAACGTAGCACCAAATTAGCGCTTTATTGCGTGTTTGTTTGTGAAGCGAATTCAACCGGATAAAAAGGAATCTTCAACGCCCTGCTGACTTTTTCTGGCACCGTTAACTTCTTGTTAACTCTTCCAATTATAGCCCAGGGCTAAACCGACAATAATATTAAATAAACAACAGTTGCGATTTTCTCTTATCAACATATAATAATCTGTAAGCTTTTATTGACATTTCAAGCACCTGCAGAACGGGATATTATCAATTCTTTATTTATCACAACTATTTACACAACGTTTTCGTTTTCCTTAGAGGTTTATTCATATATATTTATATAGATAGCTCAGCTATCTTGTCCAGGTGTCCAGGTGTCAACCATTTATGGCTTGGCTATTTGTGGCGCCACTTGCCACCTTATCACATTTGTTCGGCATTTGGAGAACCAGATTACAGGCACTTGGTTCCAGTTTCCGGTTTCCAGTTTGCTGTTTCCGGTTTGGGGGTAAGGCCAGCGTGAAGCATTTTTAAAAATCAGCTAAGGCTAAAATCGTTTAAGCCAATACATTGCGCAGACATTGCGGCGTATAGACATTGGCAACTGAATCCCAGCCACAATCGGCCAGCTGATGTGTTCTCTGCGGATTCCAGTCCAGACCGCAGACAAACTCGGTATGCTCGGTATTAATCTCTTGTGCTGATTCCCCGCGCTCCAAGTCCCAAATGCTGCAGATAAAAGACACAAAGATATGTAGAACTCATCTTATAAGTCACAGAACTTGCCGTCGACTCTTACCGCGTTGTAAAATCATAATTGGCCGATGCCAGCACCGTCGCTGAATGTGGCGAGCAGGCCAAACGTCTGACCGCAAATTCGCCCGAGTACAGCTCAAAAACTGGTGTCCTCATCTTGCGCAGATCCCAGCCTCGGATTAGACCATCCGATCCTCCGGTGAGCAGGACATTCCGATCGAAGTGGCTCCAGTCACAGGATAACGCTTCACTCGCATGCGCCTCGATGCTCATCAGGGGTTTACCTGTAAAATCAAGAGAATTCCATAAGTTCAAGTGTCCATCGGTACTTACGCTGGCAAAGAGATTCGCAATCAGAGGCGAAAACTTTGCGCAATATATCAAATCATTGTGTCCCACAAACGTCGTGATGGAGTTCTGCCTGCTGCAATCCCACAGCTTGAGAGTACAGTCCCAACTGGCCGAGAGGAGTGTGTGATAATTCCACTTCTCGCCCCAATCCAGACTGTAGATCTCGTTCTTGTGCTCCTGCAGGCAAATCAGCGGCTCCTTGGGCGTCTGCTCTGTCATCGCCGACTCGACATCCAATCCCGACCAGATCTGCAGCGAGCCATCGCCAGAGGCTGTCGCCGCAATATCGGCGGCATATGGACACCAGGCGACATCGAACAGCCCATCGGACCACTCCAGACGACACAGTTCGGTGAGATTTTGTGAATTGACATCATCCAGGGAGCTCTGGCCAAGCAGGAAGAGCGAGCCACCGCCAGCCAGACCGTACAATTGACTGAAAAAGAACAATTTAAATATACTTTTTAGTCTTATAAAAATTAAAAATGCTCTAGTCAAGTGAGCGCGACTGCGAGATACCCTGCGGACCCTTGGCTTGTGGTGTACAAAATATTTACAAACTAATTTAAATGCAGAATAAATTTAGATGCCAAACCAAGATTCAAATGACATTACGCTTGGAAATCTGATTAGTTTTGGCCATACCTGTTAAATAATGATTAGTAATCATAATCATTAGTAATTACTAATTACTAATTAGACTATTTTTGTTTAAAAGTCGGACTAATGATAAAATTACGATTATTTTCGGTTTTGCCCAATTATTAAATGATAACGATTACAAAAATCAAAAATAATCTAAAATTATTACAAACTTTCAAAAATAATCAGAAAAAATTAAAAATAATAAAAAATAGTCTTTCTGATTTTTTGGATTATTTCTGATTATTTTTGATTATTTCTGAATATTTATGACTATTTATTAAAAATCAAATTATTTTAAGTTTTCGCAATCAAAGTAGCCGAAATAATCAGAAAAAAATCAGAAATAATCATAAAGATTATTTTTGATTTTTTCTGACTATTTTTTAATAATTGTAATAATTTTAGATTATTTCTGATTTTTTTGTAATAGTAATCGTTAAATAATCACAACTTTTTCAACAGTGAATTATATAGTCACTACGATTATTTCCAAAAATAATCTAATTGATTGGTAATTCTAATCTAAATTTATGGTATGGTTTTGGTCTAATTCGAGACAAATAATTTAGACAAAGCTATAAGGTCTTCTTTTTTTAATTTTCTATGGGAGCAGGTTATAAATTATATATTATTATATTATAAAATAATCTTACCTAGTAGCTAGCAGCATATGATTTGCCTCGAAAGGCGAAAAGCGCAGGCTATAGCCATGTCGATCGGTTGTGGTGTGGGTTTGTGCCTCCATTGCTTGTAACTAAGCTGAAAAAAAGATAAAAAATTAAATTAAATTCAACTTTTGAAGTGGTTAAGTAAATCGATATATTGACTTTTTATTTCTAACACGTTGCTCCAGAAACTTGTAGGGTTTCCCCGTGGAAGTTCCTAACCACATGTAAAACTGCGTGAGCTGAACTAGGGGATGTGGTAATAGCTAATCAAACGCCTAATCCGCGACAGAGCGACACACAGAAGACGACAGCAAAAAAATAAAATTGACTGACCTCGCACGAGGTCGCGAACGCTTCTTGACATTAGCCAATTTGGTCAAACTGCATGGAAAATGCGGAAAATGGGGAAAACGAGGCGACAAAAACTGCGCAGAAAAATAACATTTATACATAACGAGCAAATCCATTTAGTGGACGCAGAGAAACCCCACTAAATGGACAGGGCCAAGCCAAAGGTATAAAAGCAGGTTGGACAGGTGAATCGTCTTGCATTTTCCGCTATCAACGACGAGCTGCTCAACGTTCCCATCGACGAGCTCCGGGCGCGACAATATATAGAATAATAGCTAGGATATCCGAGTGAAGCCAGTGAAGCATCAGCTGTCAACATGGTTGTCTCCGTGAAGGTCTTCAAGAAGGCCACGCCCAACGGAAAGGTTACCTTCTATTTGGGCCGTCGCGATTTCATCGATCACTTGGATTACTGTGATCCCGTGGACGGTGTCATTGTTGTGGAGCCGGATTACCTCAAGAATCGCAAAGTATTTGGCCAGCTGGCCACCACTTATCGCTATGGACGCGAGGAGGACGAGGTCATGGGCGTCAAGTTCTCCAAGGAGCTGATACTGTCGCGCGAACAGATTGTGCCCATGACCAATCAGAACATGGAGATGACACCCATGCAGGAGAAACTGGTGCGCAAGCTGGGCGGCAATGCTCATCCCTTCACCTTCCACTTCCCGCCCAACTCGCCCAGCTCCGTGACGCTGCAGCAGGAGGGCGACGACCTGGGCAAGCCCCTGGGCGTGGAGTACACCATCCGGGCCTATGTCGCCGACTCCGAGGACGATCGCCAGCACAAGCGCAGCCAGGTCAGTCTGGTGATCAAGAAACTGCAGTATGCGCCATTGAATCGTGGCCAGCGCTTGCCCAGCTCGCTGGTCAGCAAGGGTTTCACCTTCTCCAATGGCAAGATCAGTCTGGAGGTGACGCTGGACCGGGAGATCTACTATCATGGCGAGAAGGTGGCTGCCACCGTCCAAGTGTCGAACAACTCGAAGAAGTCGGTGAAGAGCATCAAGTGCTTCATTGTGCAGCACACGGAGATCACCATGGTGAATGCACAGTTCAGCAAGCATGTGGCCCAGCTGGAGACCAAGGAGGGCTGCCCCATTACCCCGGGTGCCAATCTGACCAAGACCTTCTATCTCATTCCGCTGGCGGCCAACAACAAGGATCGTCATGGTGAGAGAACAGCCGAAAAGGATTCACTTTGATCAGTAGATTTAATTTCCAAATTATTCCTTAGGCATTGCACTCGATGGCCATTTGAAGGATGAGGACTGCAATTTGGCCTCCTCGACCATGGTGATGGAGGGCAAGACCACGGGCGATGCTTGTGGTATTGTCATCTCCTACTCGGTTCGCATCAAGTTGAACTGCGGCACTTTGGGCGGAGAAATGCAGACGGATGTGCCCTTCAAGCTATTGCAGCCGGCACCTGGTGAGCTTCAACTCCAATCTGCTAGTTGTCCATAATTAATATATTTCCATTGATTCTAGGCACCATTGAGAAAAAGCGCTCGAATGCCATGAAGAAGATGAAGTCCATTGAGCAGCATCGCGGTGTCAAAGGATATTACCAGGACGATGATGACAATATTGTATTCGAGGACTTTGCCAAGATGCGCATGAATAATGTTAACATGGCCGATTAATCGATCGCAGTTGATACCCAAACTTCTTGGCATTGTTGTGAATGAAAATCGAAACGTATCGAAAGCACTGAAAACTGGAAAAATTACTTTGTTGCAGCAGTCTCAAGTCTCATTCGGGGGCCACAATCTTTGTATTATACTCGTAAATCTATAACGCGCTCTCTCTCCTGATCCATACAAAACTTAAGTAGATCTGGAGTTTATACATACATATATATATATATTATGTTGAAATGTTGTCCTTATATTATGTAATTACTATAAATGTGTTATGAAACAACAAACAAACTTACAGCGTTGATAATCCAAGTAAGTTGTAGGAATCTTTCTTCTTTCTTTTTAAGATATCTCGGGAGATTTCTTGGGAGTGTTTGGAGTGCTGTTTAGGCTTTCAACTTCAAAAGTCGAATGAGTTGACGATGCGCGGAGTTCAGCGAGGAAGGCATGCATAGTTATGGAAAGCAGCTTTAAGGGTTGCTCCCAAGGGGGTTGCCAGGGAGTTTCTCTAATGCCATAGGACAACTAACAACCCCTAAATTTTACAGGCAACAGGCAGCCTTAAATGCTTTGGCCAATCAGCGTTGTTTGTCTTCTCTTCCGCTTGCTTCTAACGGTCATTGAAAGTTTATAGAAGTGCGAATACATTTTGTATGCTAAATAGTTAAGCTTTGAACTTGTTTTTATGCCCTGACCTTGATAATGGCTAAGGCCAGCTGGCATGTCATCAGATCTCTGTGACTCTCATCTTTTACCAACAGAGAGTTAAATTTGTTTATATAATGCAGCGTACTCGTAATTGCCACAACTTCAGCTGGATCGGATCGTTGGAGCATTGCACAATTGAGGGTCTGGACTGGGGCACAATTCGATCGATTTCACACACCGCTGACTCCTGGGCAGCAAACAATAACTTCCGGCTTGGTTTTGGCGTGGCCTGATCAAGCCAAACCCAAAAGACAGAAAAGCCAAAAGCAACCTATAAATGCCAATGTTGTTGTCAAAATCCAGCCACAAATTTGACGAGCGTGCAACGCGATGGAGCTGCCAACATCGAACGGAAATCATTTGCATATTGCACTGTTAACTCTGCTGCAACTCGGCAACTTCTTGCTGCTGCCAGTTCAGTCCCAGCACTACTATGCCACACATGGTCATCCACATCGTCCGCTCTACTTCGATGCTCCCGCCAGGCTGCGTCGCTTTGAGTACGTGCCCGCCCCTCCCTTTGTGGCAGGCTATGTGTCGCCTCCTCCGCCCGCCGCCCACTATCAGCAGCAGACGCCCAACTTTCAACTGATCAACTATCGTGGCGGCTATCAACCACTCGCCTTGGAGTATCAGCAACAGCAGCCACCTGCACCACCTGCACCACCTGCACCACAGCCAGCCGCAATGCTGCCCTCGCTCTATCCGCAGCAGAGTGTCCAGTATCCACAACGTGCCGCTCCGCAGGCTGAACTCGCCAAGTACCGCTATGAGGGCAACTATATCCCCATCCAGCAGCGTGTGGCAGTTGCCCCCCCGCGTCGTGTAGTGGAGGAACAGCTCTATAATGTGCCGCCAGCTCTCTTCACCAGCGACGTGTTGCATGTGGTGCCCTCGAGGGCAACTCAACACCACCACCAACAACAGCAGCAACAACAGCAACTACAGCAACAACAGCAACAAGAGCTGCAGGCGGAGCGTCCTCGTCGCTTTGCAACTAATCAGGATGTAGCACAGGATGCTGTGGCCGCCGAGTCAAGATCAGGCAGTGATAATCACACCAAGGAAACGAAATACTTTCAGTAAGCAATTACCTGTCTAATCACAGAGAAATTCCAGTTTATCATCAATAATCATACTTACTGTTCTATAGACGACACTCAGTATATTTTATAATCATTACCTTAAACTAAGTTGTTCTTTTTTCAATTGATTAAGAATGTATGCTAAATGTGAAGTGAAAATTACCTGATTAATTACAATTCAATTAATATGCAGCCTATTTTTATTATATAAATTAATTAATTAATTAAATTATTTTACTATTAATTTTCTCCCCAATTCAGTGACATTTTCATGAGGTTCGATGGACCCAACACACGCAGTCATGGACACGTCCTGGAGCATCCCAAGGCACAGGAGCGACGCTTTGAAACGCAGCGTGGCACAAATCGTTACAAGGGCGAAGTGAGTTGACTAAAAAAACAATATAATTGCCAAATCCAGATTCTGCCCAGCAACTATAAGAATTTCTCTGTCTTTTGCCAGGTGATCTGGACAGATCGTCGGGGAGGATACGGCGAGCATCGTTGGGATTTGGCGCAGGGAAAACTCTGAAGTGCTCAATTAATTTGCATAATTCACTTATTTTACTTTTTCTCCTTCTATCCTATTTCCCTCTCTCTCTCTCTCTCGCTCTCTCTCTCTCTCTCTCTGTCTCTCTTTCCTACTTATCGTGTACATATATAAAACGTGACTTTTCATAATTTTGGCGTATTATTTATTTAAAGACAATGATTTGGCGTGAAATTTGAAAAGCCCTGCAAAAGATTTGCATAAGAAAGCAGAAAGCAATCTCATTCTTGTCGTAGGTCAAGTTAGGAGAGCCTGGGAATTCTCAGCTAAGTTTCTCACGGACTCATTCCTTTAAAAGTGGACAGTCCGGTTCCACGACTTTTGGGTGGCCCATCGTCGCGATCATCTGTGTTGCTGGCCCATTGGAAAAAGGTCAACCCGTGTCTGGGCTGTCCTCTAGCCAAAAACTGGTTCTAGTCAATGACCCGAAATGTCCTGCAGTTACTTAGTTGCAACACAGACAGACCGACAGACAGACAGACGGAGAGACAGTCCATCAGCAGACAGCAAATGCGGGTCATATGCAAATGTAAAGACTGTCCCGAAGTCCTAAAGGGGTTGATCATGTCAGATCCGAGATGCAACGGGCTTATCGGCTGTCTTGTAAGTCGGTGACCTCAAGGGTTGCACCTCATTTGCATACGCGTAGACCGAGACACTCGTAAAGTGACACAAATGCCCCCTCCAGGCGAGTAATGTCCAGTTCCAGTTTGTTGTACTCGCATGTACTTTCCATATGAGACGCAGCTGACCAAGTCACATGTGACCAAGGCGAGCTGAGGATCAACAGCAGATCAATATTGAGTCTTGAACATATGTAAATGCGTCTGTTTTCTTAACAGAGCAATGCGGGTCTCCTTCTCTATCTCCTTCTTCGACTTTCTCAGTCATTTACTGTCCAGAACCGGTTCGTTCTTATGGCCGATAAGGTCATCATGGTTGGTTGTTGCCTCGCGTCGTTAGTGATAACCCTTGGCTCGCTTGGTTCTCACACTGTTTTTCTAATTTATGCAAGGACATTGCAAAAGGACACTGCGATTGCGATTGATGTGGCGTGAGTTCCAGTTTCCTTTGCTTCCTTCCCAACACACAACCGGTTTGACCGGCCCAAAAGTTTGGCTTGGCGAGCATCTTGGGTGACCAGGCGATCGTTTTTGTGAGAACTTCCACATTAGGTGGCCTTTGTCAGCACCCAAGAAACCAACAAACAACAAACCAACAACTGGCCGAACGGGTTGTCATTCTCTTCTAGCCGCTCTTGCCAATTGCTTCAAGGGTTAGGACATTGATTTATGCGCAAATAAATTTGTTTACTCGTCATCTAATAAGATAAAAATGGCCACGGAGACTTAGGATTGATGTGAAGTGAAAGGCGATTGTAAGCGCCAGACAGAAGTGGTCGTCGTAGTAGAACAGAAGTCTACTTGATCGACAGAGAAAGAAAAAAAATTAGATTTAAAATGAAGAGAAAGACTTGACAGAATGTAAATCAACAAAACTAGATCAATTTACTTGAATAAGGAACCTTTAAAAGATATGTTCACGGAAATAATAAAGTCTAATTAAAGTTTTAGGTCACTAACTTAAAACTTGAAATTAGTTTCCAAGTCTCTCTCTCTCTCTCTCTTTTAAAAAAATCAAACCCTTTTTTTTATAAATTTTTAATTAAATATTCTAAACCAGAAAGTCATACAAAGAATTTCGATCGCAAACATAATCATTATAATTACTACAAACTAAGGAAAGTCGTGAGTTTCTATGCCATGTACGAAATGATGAACGGAATGTACAAGCTTAGATCGACTTGGCGGAACTTTCAAGAAGAAATAATGAGAATTTCTTGTATGATCTTTTAGCCTGCTTCTTACTGGTACTGATGGTACTGGGGCTGATGTTGCTGTTGCTGCTGGGGCTGATGCTGGTGCTGGTACTGCTGCTTGGCCTGGCTGTATTCCTGGGCCGACTTGTGGCCTCCAGCGCGGAGCAGCTGCGTCGGTGGTGGCGGTGTGGGAATCTTGACAACGATATCGGTGGGCTCCCGAATAACCTCGGCCTTGAAGCCCTCCTTCGGGTCGGCGGTGTACTTAACGGTGCGAATGAAGCCATCGGAATCAACGACTGAGTAGCTGCCCTTGATCACGCCACCATCGCGAACTTCCTTGCGATTCTGATAGTTGGTGAACTCGTCGTCTTTCACATCGAAGCCAAACTGATACGAGGAGTTGGCCTGAAATGAAATCATGGGAAACATGTGGATACCAATTGCAACAGATACGAGTATTTCAATTGCGATCATTTCCAATGCATATCACAGACTGACCCAGTTTTAATGCCACGCAAGGCGATTACATCACATTGCCTGATCCAAATGCGTGGGCTGTCTCAGTCTGAGTCTCAGTTTCAGTTTTAGTTTCAGTACCAGGCCCATACCCAAACCCAAAAGCCCGAGCACGCACAAGTGAAAGTAATTTAGACTTGCTTGCATATTTTTTAATAGCTCAAACACATGAAATTAAGGTGCAACTGCCGCCGATCGTTGACGTGATCGCATGAATGAGACTTATGCAATTGGGCGGCGAATCCCCGGAGAGATCTTTCCTCGCTTTTTGCACGTAATGCGCAATGAGGCCTGACCAGGTTCGTTTTTCTTGATTTTATCCATCGATTTTTGGCCTCCGGGTAGTGTATAAATTATGCACAAGGTTGTTGTGAATGGAAGGCGAGGAAGTGCCGATGATCAGTTGCCTAGGCAATCCCACAGCTCTAACTGGGTTAAGGTAAGACTGAGACTTGGCTTGGGGCGTGACTGCAAGACCGCAGCATTTGTTCTTTTCGGCTGACGTGGCCCAAAAACCAATAAACTTTACTGCATTGCAGCGTGCAGCTGAAAATTGGAAAGGCAATTGGCCAAGCTTGTTTGAAAGCCGGTTCTAATGCGTGCACTGTCCATTTGGACGAGGTATTGGGGTCTTATGGATACCAGTAAGTATATGGGTCGCATTTGAAAGTGATTGTAGACTGAATCTACGAGCTCGTGACATGCAGCGTGACATTTAATGGGACCACTTTTGGATACTTGTGGGATGAGGGTGCTCATAAAGATAGCGATCAATTTAAACCATAAGTATCACACTTAATTGGGTTGCTTTACTGGTTGCTGATATCTTTATGAGTAGAACAAGATCTATAAAAAATTATCTGATCTTTTCAAGGATTCATTTGACATACTTTCACAAATCATTCATTTTTGGATCATTTCATAATCTCATTAAATCTATTACCTAATATGGGCATTTCTCCAGAAATGTCAACCGAGCCTAAAAACGAAAAATTGCTTAAAAACTCACATCTTGTGCAATTATGTTCCAAAACTGTGTTCAAGTTATTTATTTAAGCAATATACGCTAGGAGAAATTCAATAGGATGAACATATAGATTCTACATTGGAATAAATTCATTTTTCCATATTTATGTCCATTTTCTTAAAAATTGATTTCCAAAATGGACCGTTTGTATTTTTTCGATTACACTAAGTAAGATAGTAAGATTGTAACATAAACCATTTTAATACATAGAAATATATTGAAAGTTTAATTTAAAACAAGTTTTTCGAGCTGTTTCGATATATAATTTAAAAAAAGAGAGACAGAAACAACAAAAATAGTTTGTGGAAAAAAATGTCACGTTCGACATGTCGCATGCGACAGTGACTCAAATTACATTTAAAAAAAAACTACTTGATATTTTTAAATCAAACAAATTGCATTTTTTAGATAAATGAATACATTACATTTCAAAATAAATTGCATCAAAATATACGTTCACGTTTTTCCGAAATTAGTGTTAGAGCTGGTCGCCGAAAAAACGACTTCTATCTGAGTCGCGTGCGAATGCCTTAGTTTTTTTAAATTATCTTGAAAACGAACAATTTTCCAAAATCCACTTTAGCATCAATTAAAGTGCTAATCAATACCTATAAGTTTCTCCTTTTGTCACAAAAAAATAATGTTTTGGCATATGTTTTATTTCACTTTGAATGCGTACGAATGTCGCATTCGACATGGGAGAATTACCCATATGTTAATATACTGGAAAGGGTTTCTTGTGGAGGTTCATTTAGTTTAACAATTTAAAATTAAATATCCCTTATTTTAATGTTCTGATAGAGTTATTTGGCACTTTCCTCTTTTAGATTACATATCAATAATTAAATAATTCTTTATATCAGATATCTTTATTGATTTAGTCCGCAGAAACATAGAAAGATGATTTTAATGAGCTCCTATATTCCTCCTATGATTTATCTGACATTTCATTGATCATTTTCCATTTTCAAGTTCTTCTTGAAATCAGCAACCCATTGAACCCTAATCAACTCGAATAAGCCCGACTTTTCTTTAAAGCTGTGGATTAATGTGCTGTCTATGTCTGTAATGGCCAACGGATAATGGATAACGACAAACTGCAGCTTCCGCATGCAAAGCCCATAAAACAAATGTCGACATGCATGATACATGGCAGATACTTATGGTCATGGCTATTCACCAACGCCAACGTCAAGTAGTTGCATTGGAAGGTGGTTAATGAACTCTATGGGAAAATCTCACTCCCTCTCCTCTCTCCTGCTGCTCCGCTTGCATCTGCTGCATCTATCTGTTGCATGCTTCAATTGTAATTATACACTCGCAAGCTGGCAACAACATTGTTAGCTGGTCACATCGCTGCTGCTGCCTGACCAAGTGAAGCGAAAAGGAAAGTGCGCGAAAGCTGTGTGCGAATTCGAACCCGTTATGGTGAACTTACATCATCGTACTGCTCCTCCTCCTCCGCCTGCTGCTGCTGCTGCTGTTGCAATTTGAGTTGTCCTTTGCTGAGCAGCGGCGATGAGGACGCCTGGTAAGAGGGCTGAGCGCGACGTGGAGGCGCTGGAGCAGCCTGGGGCTGAGGACGGTAGGCACTCTGCTGGGGCTGCGATTGGTACTGCAAGTAAGCAACAAAAGGGATTAGATGGACATCAATTCAGTTACCTTTCTGGGCTATGCACCCACCTGTGGCTGCTGCAGATAATCTCTAACCGCTGGCGCCACATATCCTTGCTGCTGCTGCTGATGCTGGGCACGGATTTGATCCGACACCGTATCCTTTAGCCTGATCTGTTGTCCCGCACTCACATATTGCTGGGTCTGCTCCGAGTTCTGCTCGTAGATGGGCGTGCCATCAGATGGTTGCTGCTGCTGCTGCTGCAACTGCTGGTAATATTGACGCAAATAGGCGGGATCGACGCCCTGTTGCGCTTGAGCGACTCCACAGATCGCGACCGTGGCCACCACGAGCAAAAGTTGCATTGTTATACGAGTTGTTGGCGTTGCCTTTTAGCTATTGCACTTCACTTCTTGTTATTTTTTTTTACTATTTATTTATATTTTCGATTCGACAAAAAACGCGCACGTCCCACTCCAAGTCACAAATGTATCTGCGATTGGTGCGAGCCCAAATTGCACTTTTATATCGAATTGCGCCCCGTTTGCTGAGCGGCAACTAGTTGTGGGGGCCTCTCTCTCTAACGGCCAAGTTAACGTTTGCTGGTAGCCTCTTTTTTGATTTACAACAGCTGTTGGCCCGTTGGCCGTTTGGTAGTTTGCCTGCAAGCTGCTTACTGTTGGCTTTTGGCTGTTGGCTTGCGAGTAGTTGTCATTTCCGTTGCCATTATATCATGGGCAGCATTGTCTCTTCCCTCGACCACCGCCACCTGCCCCCGCCTTGCTACCCCCTGGTGTGTTTTGTCTCTCAGCTGATTTTCCACCTCGCCTCGACCTGTGTGTCATTGTTGTTTTAGTGAAAATTGTTGCTCCAGTTACAGTTGCCATCATTTGCATACACACACATTACGTGCCATTCAATGATTCTCCACATTTGCAGTTTACAGTGCTCGCAAATGTTAACTAACATTGTCCCCAAAGCATTACATTTAACAGTGCTATAATCGACAGTGAGCAAAAAGGCATTGCTCATCAAAATCGATTAAGATTTGTCAAAGTTAAGATATTTCGATATTTTCAAAAATATGTTAAAAGGGTTAGTATAGAAAAAGTAACTTTTAAAAATTTTAATATTAACTTTATTA
Source organism: Drosophila recens (assembly GCA_037043495.1). NCBI lineage: Eukaryota > Metazoa > Arthropoda > Insecta > Diptera > Drosophilidae > Drosophila > Drosophila recens. The sequence goes on along the minus strand of JBAMBJ010004359.1, from coordinate 86,478 downwards.
ACGACGTTTAAATGCAATATCAATTTAGAAGTTAAACCATGTTCAAAAAGACATTGCTTATCATAATCGGTTAAAATTGGACAATGTTATGAGAATTTTCAAAGTTATCAAATAAATGTTACACTCTGTTTTTAACTAACATTTTGTTAACATTTCTCTGGCTGTAACTATCAGTATTAATTTTCGGCAATTTGCAAAACTTTCACAAGTTTCCCATTTAACATTAACAGTTGTTGTTTTTATTAATTTAATTATAGTTAATGCAACAGCACGCAATATCACAAATAACTTATACTCGTATAGTATGTACATTGTACATGTTAATTTTTGCTGCATTTCTTGTTGAGTTTAACATATAATGAGTGCGATTTTATGCAATTTGATGTGCGATTCGCTTAACTTAACTCGGCATTAGATCATCTGCCAATAATCTGCCTTATCTTTTAGCCAGGCTTATTAACATTAACGGAGTTCCATGCTTGAGGTCAATGCAATTGAGAGAGGTTTGGCCCAATCGTAAATTATTAAATTTAACCCGACAAGTGCAAAAATCTATTGTCTATAAGATTTGACCCAAATCGCTAAATCACTGCAAAGTCGAAATCAACAAACATTTCGATGCCGTTGTCGTCGCTTTGTTTTACGGCCCATACTCGAATATGTATCTGTAGTCGTATCTGTATCTGTTGCGACCACGTTGCGGTTGAATAGCTTCAAGTATGCCAACAACGGTCTTTGATGTGATTTGTTGGTACTCTGATTGCCAAATCTTTGCATTTAAGCCCTTTACACCAGATGCAAGTACCACAAGCTGTTGCCATGCGATCTCTCAACAACCATGCAGTCATTAAACCTCAATAAAGCAACGCACCCATGCCTCACCCCTCCGTACTCCCCTCGTAATGCCCACCCACAGCACATACATACATTCAACAAATTCGATATTCGTCTCTGATGTGATTACTTCAGAGGCACATACATATTCGTATTGTATTTTTGGCGATCTTTTTCAATGTACTCGCTGCTCTGTTACGCCCCAAACTTACATTTAAACATTTTTCATGGAAGATTTAAGTCTTATTGATGTCACACTTGGAAGAAGGTTGTTCGCCAAGGTCACCGGAATCTCTCCATCTCTCCCTCTCTGAATTGAGCTATGCGATTGACCGTTTAATGGGGGCGTCTAGCGGATCACGGGTTACTTAGCCGTAAAGTGAAAGTATCTGTACATTATGTGTAACAAACAATTGTTATGCTTGCTTCACAGATTCGAGATTACATACGGTACACGTACAGAGTACGAGTGTACACTCAAGTGTTTTATTTCAATCAAATTAAAGTCAAATCAATTCCCGGGCCATGTTTGCATATAATTTCAATAAAAATCCGTTTAATTACCGCCTTGATTGATGGATTTCAAATGAAATTTGTATTTGCAGCGTCATGTTATGCAAAGTATTTTATTTTGGGGTTGGGCACGCAGTACAGAGCAAACAATTGAATGCAATCCCTAATTTGATAGTCATTATGCAGTAATTGAAGTCTTTTATAAATTGTTTCTTGCCATTGTTATCTGAACTAAAGGAAAACTCTTTCATCACCTCAGCTTGCTGATGTGTATTATAATTTTATTGTTTATTGCATTAAAAAATTAAAATTCTTTTTTTTTGGGTTTATACAATAGGATGATGACTAGAACCACTCTCTGTTAACAACTCGCAAAGTCGTTAAATTAAGAAAATCAACATTACATAAAAACTAAAAATCTTGAACTAAAATTTTGTATGCTTTTGGAGACTATTGAGAACAATTAACTCAGCTATGAGTAGTTTTTTTTTTAATATATAATAAATTTATTTCATCTCCAATCAATTTCTGAGCCGATTCGTAATATTTTAGGGGTTTGTTAGTTGCATATTTTGTCGTTCTTTATATAAATTATTTAATAAGTTTAACAGAATTTCATAAAAATCCACTAAATTGGTTAAGTAACTCTTAACTATCAACTGATGTTGTTGTTGTTGTTGTTTTTATTGTTGTTGTTCGCTGGCTGCTCGCTTCCTGCTGTTACTGTTGATGTTGTTGTTGCTGCTATTGCTGATGTTGCTGCTGCTGTTGTTGTTGTTGTTGCTTAGTAGTCAGTTGCACCAACAACGCTGTACATCAGACGATTGAAAGAGCCGCTCTGGCGAATGTTTTCATCGTGGGTGTTTACCACCTGTTGAGTTAACAAATTGATTAACATTGGCATTAACAGTGGACTTTTCCAAGCTCTGTTACACTTACATTGTACGGCGGCCGTGATACTGGGGCTGATACTGGCTTCTGTAAGAGTGTATTGAGGAAAGTGTAAAGAAAAATTGCTTGCTTAGTAAATTTATATTTTTGGTAATTGCAACAATTTTGATAAAGTCCATTTTTACCGCAATATTTTAATGTTATGAGCGTGCTTCCTGTTAGTAGCCCATTATGTTAAAATGCTAAAATGCTTTTAAAACTTGCTGGTGATTTGGAAAATATACACAGAAATGGGATTAATGATGCTGTACGACTTGCAAATTCCATGACAAGTTATCAAAAACCAAATTAGTATTCACTTTGGCTTGTTAGTAATCATTACACTGCCTAACAGCACATTAACATACGACTTAAAAGCGGCGCTTAGCATTCTGATAGGCATAGCGTAGACATGGACACAAATAAAGGACACAAATATGCTGTGACTGTACTACAAAATTTGGTATGTTCGACTGTACGTGAGACGGCGATACATTTAGAGAGATAGAGAATGCAATAAAGAGAAAGAGATAGAGCGTGAATGAACTTGACAATCGAGCGATCTTGTCTGATATTTAAGTACAAATCTCACATATAGTTTTGTGCTAAGTGTAATTATTTTGATTTGATATCGATAACGATTTGAGTTGACGATTTGACAGTTGGCGCGATCTTACCTTTCCTGGAACCAATCTATTTGGTTGATAGACCTTAGTCTGCACAGGTATGGTTACTTCCTGTGGCGAAGATTGACCATAGCTGCTGTAGCCGCCGTCTTCTTGAATGGCTCTGTAGGTGTCGCTATTCCTTGGATCGTAAACAACAGTTTTCTTATAACTGTACGTGTCCGCGCATGTCGATTTTATCATAATTATTTATCGAGATTTTTTTTGAGATCGTTGAAAGCGCCATTTTTTGAATTATATGTCAAAATATTTTGATGTTATGAAATTTTAGAATATTTTAACGTTATATTATTTTAATTTTAATTGTTTTGTTTTTTGTTTGGTTAAGTTAATTATACATTCACATATAATGTGTGAACATATATGAATATTTAGAGGTTTTTTTACATCGGTTGAGTAGCGTGAGACAGAGTAGTGAGAGAATAGAAAGAAAAAACAGGATGTGCACAAAATACGTTAGAATTGTTTTGATTTTTGTAGTTATCTTCTAATCAAATAGGCATAGTGTCCTCATTGTCTTCAAACTCGACACTTTTCAAACAGTTTTAATTAATTATAAAAAGTCAACAAGTCACTTAAAAGTAATTATTAAAAGTAATTTTTAACAAAATTGCATAACAAAATTTAAGAATTAATAAAACTATTAATTCAAATATTATTAAAAATAAAGTGAGTATTTAGTTGGCTTAGTATAGCCAAGGTCTTTGTTAGTTTGGTCTTCATGTGTTAAAAGTTAATAAGTACTTTGGTTGAGGTTGCATTGGAATAGGAACTTTATGTGTTGTCTTTGACACGTTTTAGGGGTAAAATTCAGCAAACGTCTTTTAAAATTCATTTAATATCATAGGAACTTGTTAAAGGATCGTTTAAGGACTGGTCAGCTTATCAGTGGGCAGGACAGGAACTGGGTTCATTTCTCAAGTACAATTTTTTGCTATTTTTGCTATTGCTTTATAAAAAAATATTGTGATCATTTATTTTTGTTGATAGAGTTGCTGCAGTTTCTGTTGACGGTGTTGACGTTGTTGCTCTGCAAGTTGTTCTTTTTGCTTTTGATGCTCCAGTATTTTACGTTTTTGTTCCAGGAAAGATAGATCGATGAAAATTCTAACATTAATCGTGCAGCTAAGTTCTAAACATTATGTCTATTATTGTATATTGGCTAGAGTTTTGTGTTGTAGGTATAAAGATTGGTTTGGTGGTTTGTTAGGGATCTTATCCATATTATATCAAATTTTTCTCTTTTATTCTTACAAGTTAAGGTACGGATATCGAAATAAATATTTGTGTACAACGGCTGTCCTAATTGTCTCCATTATTTTTAAATTATAATTGCGCCACCTGATAAATATTCTCTGATAGATCTACTCGCAGGAACACACGCTGTCAACAATAAAAGCCCTTAAAGTAAAGAGAATGAGCTCTGATTTCTAGAGAGATTCAGAGGTATACCTTGTCGCAAACCAGATCATCCGGAGTTTGTACTTGCGAAAGGAATAGATTCTTACGATTTCGTAACACATAAATATGCTTATGTACAAACATACATATAATAAGAGCACATGCAGAGTGTACTGTGTATGGTTTCTTTATGTCTGTGGGAACACTGAGTATTTGTTACATCAAGTTTCGATTTGAGTTTAACAGATATTGGATTTGATATGTAGGATTTAGACTTTACACAGGTTATGCTTGTTGTGGTTGGGTATTCAACAATTCAGTTAGGTTTGATTGACAGGCAGGATAACGGATAACAGATATGGGAGTACATAATTGCATACACATGTTTATGTACAGCGTACATAATGGGAATATGGAAATGTGTATATTCAAGTTTCATTCAAGTTTCCAATAAGCCTTAAAATCAAGTTTCTAGAGAAACCGAATGCTTCGTTTCTTTATATACGATTTCCAAGTGATGCAAAAATCAATCAATCCATAAAAAAAATGTATATATAGATAGTATCAGGCTGTGCTCTAAATATGATTACTTTTACCCGTCAAGTTTTGTTGGCATAGGACGATGCAAAGGACTTTCCTTCAAGCGATAACTATCGCTTGTGGCAAAGCTACAACAATATACATAGAATATATAGATATACAATATACGAGTATATAGAAATATGTATGTGGTGTATATAGAGAGAAGAGCATATAAATTATGTGTATGTGTTTAAATTAACATAGAGCAAGTAGTAGACATACAACATCTATGGGCTCCTTTGTCTTGTCTTGTGTGTGAGTGTGTGTGTGCCTTCGTTTAGTAAATTTGATATTCGATTTTGCCTCATGTTAGTGGATTAGAACTGCATCTTAACTAAGAATCGATCCGCATGGAATTTGGACTACTCAAAATCATGTCTCGCTTTATAATTAGTTTCAAGCTAAACTAGGCGCACTTTTGAGCTGCATAAAAATTTGACAAAAAAAACTACGCAAATCAATATATTTTATTCAATTTTAAAATATCTCAATTTGTTTGTTAACAGCGAAATCCAAAAAATTTTCAAATTGTTAGTGTATTGTATTGTTACTAAGCATTTGATATTTGGTCAGTTCAATAGCATAAAGTTATCCAAGTGGGTGGTAAACTTACGGAACTGTTGTTCTGATAGTGTCCTCAATGTTGTGGTTTGAGTACAGGCCAATTGGCGAGTTGAATTGCTTGTGGAAAACCTAAAGTAGTAAAGTGATGTAATAATCTTTATGGAAATTATGCACTCGTTATGATTGGATACATACTCTGCCAGTATCGGCATCCTGGCCAACAACCTTGTGCAACATGGTATCGGCAACGCGTTGCTTCATGATACTGTCATGGTAGTCGTGGCCGGGATGAGCGCGCACAGCGGGATTTGGGTAGTGTCTCAAGTACGAGTCTGTGGAGGGCGCATCCTTTTTGACTTTGGCACCGGGCAGAACCAGTGGAGTTGTTCGGTATGGCTATGAAACAGCGAAATTCATTTCATTAGTCAAATTGTGGCTAATTTATGACTTTGTTTATGCCAAAAATCAATGTGCAAACATTTGGCAAGCTTACAAACTACAAGCAGTACAATCTAAATAAATAAAATTATGTACAAAAGTCCGATGGGGCATTAACATATTATGATCATTAAAGCAACCGCAGCTTTCCAATGTTTCTAGAACATTTTCGTTATGCTTTATTTCACACAGACAGTAATCATTCAGTGTATGTGTGTGCCTTGGTATCTTTGAATTTTGTATAAATTTTATTTACCAAAATTCCATCTCAGGCAAGAGAGTGAGCGCGGGCGTCTGTTATATACTTTAAAAATATCTCAGCGTAGCAAGACTAATATTTATAGACGCTTACGTAAGCGTTTTTGCCTTCGTCCAGCAAATTTTCATTTGTTGCTCGCTGTTTTATTTTTGCCAACAAACGCTATCTGGCCGCACGCAGTCGCACGAGCGCGTAAGTAATTTAATATTCGATGCGACAATTTAAATTTGTGCGCCCTTCTTATCGAATGCAACGCTGTGCAGAGTTGCCAGACTGCATTTCAGTCAGCTGATTGAGGCGCGCAGCTGACAAACATTTCGCGCCATTTGCTTACATTTTTTGCTTTGCCACTAACAATCCGTGCTTCATTCGAAACTTAAAACTAATACAAATAATTAATAACAATTAAATTAAAAAGTGGTTTAACTAACGAAAAGAGCTAACAAATGGCCGCCGTACGCCGTTCAACGCGCTTAAGCAGCATTAGCAAGTCGGCAGCAGCAACGACGGCAGCGCTGCCTCAGTCGCCGATGGCCTCAACGCCACGACGCTCAGAAGTTTGGCGCAGACGACAAACCAAGCAGCTAATTGACAGTGACGACGAAGATAAGGATGACATTGTTAGTATAATTTCAGAGAATAACGAAAACAGCAACCTGTTGAATAAAATGGACAAGGTGAGCAGCAGACGCAAAGGGGCCGCTGTAACAAAATTACAATCAGAGCAGCCAAAGACGCCACGCAGCAGTAAGAAAAGTGCAGCGAAACCAACAGTGGGTTCTTTGACCAACATGGCCAAGCGGATTGAGGCCAACATACGTGCAGCGAAGCTTTTGGATGGCAACACCAGCTCCGAAGAGGATCATGATGATGCGGCACATGTGTCGCCGCCCAAGCAGCGCAAGCTTCAACCGCTGCCACAACATTTGATCAGCCCATCGAGACTGCTGGACAGACTGAGCATAGACGAACGCGAGGAGCAGCCGGAGGAGCAAACAAAGACTGAAACAAAGGTTAAAAGGGAACCGGAGCAGAAGAAGGAACCAGAGCAGCAGAAGAAACAGGAGCCTGAGCAGCTACCGCAGCCTTCGCCACCGAGAAACAAATATCAAAATGCACGACGTGTGCTAAACAGTGCAGAGACGCTTCACCTACCCGGTCGGGAACCACAGTTGCAAGAGCTGCGGGAATTCTTCACCAGTCATTTGGAGTCCCAAACCTCGGGCAGTCTCTATGTATCCGGTCAACCAGGCACAGGTAAAACCGCCTGTCTGTCCTTGTTGCTCAGGGCGCCGGAGTTTGCCCAGCGTTTGCAGCGAGTGTACATCAATTGTACGAGCATTGCCAGCGTGGGCGCTGTCTACAAGAAACTGTGCATGGAGCTCCAATTGAAGCCAGCGGGACGCACTGAGCGTGACCATTTAGACGCTATACAGCGTCACCTGGGCAAAGGCAAACGCATGTTGTTGCTGGTGCTGGACGAGATCGATCAACTGTGCACAACACGACAAGAGGTTTTGTACACAATCTTCGAGTGGCCTGCGCTGCCTGGAGGTCGCATCTTGCTGGTTGGCATTGCCAATAGCTTGGATCTCACAGATCGAGCACTGATGCGACTGAATGCTCGCTGCGAGCTCAAACCAAGACTGATGCACTTTCCGCCCTACACGAAGCCACAAATTGTTGAGATATTCAAGTCCCGTCTAGCCGAGGCTCAAGTCTTAGATGTCTTTCCGCCCGTCACATTGCAGCTGCTGGCGGCTAAGGTGAGCGCGGTAAGTGGAGACGTGCGACGTGCCCTAGATATTGGACGACGTGTCGTGGAGATTGCAGAGCAGCAGAAATGTGCAGGGGAAAAGGAATTCAACCTGAAGGCCCTTGAATTGGACGGTCAAACAGCGGCAGCAGAAGGTGAGTTAATGCCAAGAATAAACTAAAATCCAATCCTTGACATTTTATTCATTTATAGAGACGCTAAAGCCCGTTCAAGTAAGCCAAGTGGCCGCTGTTCTCAACAAGGTCTATGGCGCCTCACAGAATCTAGAGGAGGACATTGAGGCCGCCTTTCCGCTACAACAGAAGCTAATGCTGTGCTCACTGGTGCTAATGCTGCGTAACGAACGCAATAAAGACATCAGCGTGGGTCGACTGCATGAGGTTTATCGTCGAGTGTGCGCCAAACGCAACATATTGGCCCTTGATCAAGCGGAATTTACGGGCACTGTGGATCTCGTGGAGACGCGAGGAATCTTGCGTATTATGCGCAAGAAGGAGCCGCGTCTCAACAAAGTACTGTTGCAGTGGGACGAGGAGGAAGTCCATGCTGCACTAAGCGACAAGCAGTTGATTGCTTCCATCTTGAGCGACACCGCCTGCCTGGCCAAGTGACCAACCAAAAAACCAACCCAAACAACTTGACTAATAACCTTTACGAAATTATTAGCTTAGTATAATTTTTGTTGTTCTCTTTGGCTAATTGCGCATTTCTCAAAATTTTTTGTTCACCTTGGCCATAGAACGAAACGGACGACGGACGCTGAATATTTAGATATATAAAAATAAATTGAAAACGTTCATTTTTTTTGTTGCTAAATTTAAAATTCGTGGCTGGCGCAAGCACTCAAATATGTTGAAATATCATTTGAGGGTCACTTTCGAAATATTTAATTGAATTTAATCTTTTTAATTTTATTGTTCCATCATAAATTTAGAAAAATGTAGCGCCCTTGACCAAAATACCTTTTATATTTTCCAACAAATGTTGACAATTGAAGCTTGTAAACTCGTATTAATTACATATAGACCTAACGATTATTGTGTTAATGAAATACCCAATAAATTAAATCTTATTATTGTATGAAATGTTTAGCATAAGTTTATTTGTAAAAGTGACAACTATCGTCACTTTCGCTGCGCCACAGTATTTGAAACAATGCCAAAATGAACACACATGTCGAAACTAAACGGAAATTTATTCAATTCTTTTATATTTAATTTCCCAAAAAGCCTAATTATCGCCAGTGTTGCTTTTCTTCGTTTAGAAATTAATTTCATTTATAATCTTTTGTATATTTGTTTTGTTGCCTTTGCAAACTGTTGTTGTTGCGTCTTTAGCTTCTCGCTCAGCTCTTTTTCTAAAAATACCCAACGAGGTGGTATGAATTACATTGAGCACCAAAAGAAAGAGCAATGAATATGTTTCACCAAAATGTATTCAAAAATGTTTTTTGCTTTCGACGCATATTGACGAAATGCGAACAAATATGTTTGAATAATAAGCTAAATAGCTGTTGTATATACATACATAAGAAGCAGACATCACGAGAGAGCGAGAGAGAAATGCGAGTGAGCAACAAATAAATATATACACTGATCTATATAGTATATCTACAAAAAAAGTGAAAAAATAAAAAAACGTAATTGGTAAAAACGTTTTCCAACTGTCGTTTGTCGCTGACATTTGTATTTGAACTTGACTTTAAGCAGACATTTTTGACAATAATGATGAAGTCTGTCTATACTTTAAAAAATAAAACTAATAAGAATGATCTAAAGAATTATTTTTTGTTTTTCAGTATGAATTTAATCATTACTTCTTATTATTGAATTACTTTAAAAAGAATTATATAAAACTATCTGAAGAATTATTTGTTTAATATTATTCGATTAACTACATAATTAATTCGTTTTATTTATATCGTATATGCTTACTTGATATTGAATGCACTCATTGAGGTCTGGTTGCTCCTTGTAATAGACGGGGGATCCGTTTTTGAACTGAACGTACTCCATTTTGAATTTATGTGTTTTGTGTATGTGTGGGTTTTGAATTTAAACTCCTTTATGTGCAAAATTTAAACAGATTAGAAACGAAAATATTACAGAAAAACCCTTACGTAATAACGTAAAGTTATAAAACAATTTTAAATGTCACAATGTTTCAATATTTATCTTTTTATTTTTTTTTTTTTGACTTTAGCTTAATTTTTTTTTTTTTTTGAATTGGAAAACTTGCTTTTATGGCACGTTTAATCAACGCTGCTCTTCACCACTATCGGAGATCGCTTCACTGGGATTCGGAGGGATGTGTTTCGTCTAGACTTCTTTCTAGATGTTTGTTTTTCAATATTCCGAACGCAACTGATTTCAAAATTTTCAAATGCTGGCGAATTATTGCTATTTCGACTGCGCGGAATTCCAATCCGTCTATATAGGAGATATATATATGAGTTGTTGATTTGAACGTATGTATCTGTGTGGCCAAAAAGAACAACAACACATCTGAGTACCAGTGCTGACGGTCAGAGGCCGTCCAAACCCACGCACACCACCACACAAATTTCCCTCATTCTCTCTCAATTTGTTAAACACACTCGTCATCTCGTACATAGTCGAAATGTTGTGTGCACATAGATTATTCAGAGAGCGTAACACCAAAAAATACAACAACTACTTACATATAAACTTGGACTTGGATGTTTCGATGTTGGCGTGAGAACATTTTTTCATCTACGCCCACGCGCCTTTCACCAAAGTCCGCCCCCCAGACCCTCCTTATAACGACATTTATATGTGTTTGTATGAGTTTATCTATGTGCTGTCAGTTTGTTTGTCCTACCTATTTATTATACACATATACTATACATTATGTAGATCTCATGTATATATTTTAATTGCTCTTTTTGGAACAATTTGAGTATTTCTCGCTATTTTCACTTGTTCGTTTAAAAATTAGTCAAAAAATAAAAATTGCCGAGGTTGTTGTTTTTGCTCGAATGCAGAAATATTAAAAACACATGAAAAATGCATAGAAAAACTTTCGACATATACAGTTCGCTTTGCTTGATTTGTGCTGACACTGAGAATTGAATATTACCTACATCCAAATACCGACAGCTTCACTTCTGTATTTATAGATTGACATGATGTCAAGAGCAATTGACACTGGAATAGGCATTGGGACAGGTGTAATTAACCTTCACAAGATAGACACACACCCACATTCACATTCCCATTTTCACATAAACACAGCCACTGGGCGTCAAAGAACTCTCAAGTTCGACGGAAAAATCCAAGGAGCCCATAATTTACGTTTGAATATGTTTGTTTTTACCATTGTGAAGGTTGTTTATATAGCTTCAGGCACTTTTACAAAGGAACACCATTCGCATAGAATTCTTGAAATGGGCTGATCCAAAAGTTGTTCAAAACTACAGATCCATTTTAATGTAAAGTTTTTAAAATAAGGTTTTAATTTTCATGTATTTCAAATTCTAAAGTATTTAACAAACAAATTTAAGAAAACTGTTGTTAAATCAGATATTTACTAGATCGTTCAAAAAGTCCCCGGACTGACAGTGAAAAAAACATTTTTTTTTTTAATCAATTTATTTATTCAATATAGTCTCCGTCTAGCTTAATGCACCTTGTCCAACGGTCTTTCAACATTTCGATGCCTTTTTTGTAGTGGTCTGAAGAAAGTCCCTCAAAATAGGCTTCAGTTTCCCATTCAACTTCTTCATTGGAGTAAAATTTTTATCCCTGGAGCCATATTTTCAAGTTTGAAAACAGATAGTAGTCACTAAGGGCCAGATCTGGGGAATATGGAGGATGAGGAAGCAATTCCCAACTTAATTCTTTGATTTTTTCCATCGTAAAAGCGGCTTTGTGAGATGGTGCATTGTCTTGACGAAAAAGGATTTTTTTCTTTGCCAAATGCGGGCGTTTCTTCTTAATTTCGTCATTCACACGATCAAGCAATGCTGAGTTATATTCTTTGTTGCATTTTTCACCCTTTTTAAGATAGTCGATGTGTATTATACCATGTCCATCCCAAGATACACTGGCAAAAACCTTACCAGCCCATCGACTTGCCTTCACACGCTTCGAACGGCTTTCACCGGCCTCTCGCCACTCAGCTGATGACCGATTGGACTCCGGAATGTAGTGATGGATCCAAGTCTCATCCATGGTGATATATAGACGAAAAATTTCGCTTGTATTTCGGTTAAACATGTCCAAAAAGGACTTGGAATCGGCCACTCGTTTTTCCCTTTGATCAATATCTAGGAAATGCGGCACCCATTTTACATTGAGCTTTTTCATATGCAAATGGTCATGCAAAATCGAAACCGATGACCCAGTCGATATGCCCACAGTCTCAGCAATCTCACGCACTTTGACTCTTCGATCAGTCAATACGATTTGACGGACTTGTCTGATGATCTCTGGGATAATCACCTCTTTTGGCCTTCCCGAACGCTTCGAGTCTTCGGTGCTCGTACGACCGCGTTTAAAGTTGGAATATCAATCGCAAATAGTTGATTTACCTGGAGCAGAGACCCCGTAATGCTAATCAAGCCATGTCTTTGCTTCTACGGTATTTTTTCCCATCAAAAAACAGTGTTTAATCAAAACACAAAATTCAGCTTTTTCCATTTTTCAAAAAACTCAAAAAGTTGCACAACAATAATATTTCTAACTCGATAGCGAATCTTCCGATTGCGCTCAAATTTTCACTGGAGCCTAGAAATGAACTAGTCAGTCTAAAAAATTTATTTCAAAATTTTAGTGGAGTGGCCTATGTGTCAGTCCGGGGACTTTTTGAACGATCTAGTATAACAACTTCAATACCTTGCGAGAAAAAAAGTTTGGAAAATCTAAAAATTAAAAGAATGTTGTACAAAACTGATGACAAATCATATCAAGCAATAAAAGAAACTCATTATAACCTTGATTTATATTTTTGTGCTGCATTGACAAATCAAATGGCGACCTTGGCAAGTGGCAATTTTGTTGTCTTGATTCATTAGCAGCGTCATCAAGCGCAAGGTGTCAGGTGAGGGGAGCTGGGCAGAGCACTTTCATTGGCATTGCCTGAAGATCACAAGGTAGTGGTCGACAGCGCCCTCAGTAGCAGGCAATATATGTATACACACTCATATATAAATAAACATATATGTATGTATGTATCTATGTATTTGTGAGTAAGTACGCTATTCACCTGCATGCAGGCAGCCAAAGTGGCCGAGAAAATATTTTGAGAAATGTTTTTGTAGATTTGCGTCGTCGCTATGCTTTTATTTTTATTTATTTATATTTTTTGATTTGGGGAAGAGGGCATCATCTCTTCTTTGGGCTGCTAGAGCTGTTTGTGTTTTTGTTTATATTCTCGCAAGTTTTCCACCTGCAGACTGCGTCACAAGACTTTCCTGTTTAACGCCTACGTTTTTGCAGCTAATACTTATTATACATATAAACTTATACATATAAACTTATATTTAGATTGTGTAAACAGAAGAGCCTTGACCACAAAATATCTATCCTCTGATGTCAGCAGATGGCGCAAAAAAATCTTTACAAAATCCATATCTATTTCATGACGCAATATACTGCCTACTTCTCGGCATTAATTTATATTGTAATATGCATTTTGTGTTGCATACTTTGTTGGGCATCAAAAATGGCGTACGCTTGACAATTATTAAGGATATGGAAAGATATGACTGACAACAGCTAGCAAATGTGTTGTATTTAAGTTTTTAAGCAGAATTGAAATTATTTATATAAATGAAAATAAATTTATTCAGTCCTCTTCATAAGTTTTAATTATGTTGCATACTAAAAATCCGAAAAATTGGTGTGAAATATTCTTACAAATAAAATTTAATACGTGAAGTGCTTAATTTTATTCTATATTCTATTCCTGTAAATTATATTCTGAGGCAGCTTATTGTTTTTTATAAAATTAAATTTATTTCACAATGTTTTGTGTGCGTTTCCTTCAATTCGCTTAGTAAGAGTGAGTGTGACCAGATTCATTTAGGTACAAAATGCATAATTATAAAATACTAAATAAACTATCACTAATTATCGATTGATCGTATATCGCGCTGTCAATACACGATCAGTCATCGCACGCATTCGTCATGCATGTTTTCATTTAAGCTGCGACATACAGCGGCCCCTAGTGTTGAGTCCATGTCTCAGCACGATCATCTTTGTCGTAGCGCTGAACTCCAATCCTGCATAGACGGTTGACCGGGCGACGATACGTGTTTTTTGCCGTTTTCAATTCAACTACACGTACAACTCCATCTTCTCCAGGGTATACTTTCATTACACGGCCTAGCGGCCATTCACCGCGTGGGGTATTGTCTTTCATCACGACTATTTCGCCGACTTTAAAGTTGTCCACATCTTGACGCCATTTTGAACGATGTATTAGTGTTGGCAGATATTCTTTGATGAAGCGTTTCCAGAATGCGTCTACCAGATATTGCGATACTCTCCACACGCGCTTCTCACCAGTGATGCCAAGGAATTTTCCCGGACTATGAATTGCGCAACTTTGTGGAACGCAAATGTCATTTGGGCACAGACCAATTTCGTCATCAGCATCATCCGACTCCAGTATGTAAGGTCTGCTGTTGACAAGATATTCGGCTTCCATGAATATGGTTCGTAGTGTTTCATCGTTGGGATTTGCGTTTGCTGACAAGACTGCTTCGATTGCTCTTTTAAAACAGCCGACGAGCCGCTCCCAACAGCCGCCAAAATTGGGCGCATTAGCTGGAATGAAATTCCAAGTTATTTTGTTATTTGCTAAATACGTTTTTATATAGCTTTCGTCGAGCTCTTCCAAGGCTTCTTGCAACTCCCGCGCTGCACCTCGAAAGTTTGTGCCATTGTCCGACCAAATGATTTTGACTGGACCACGCCGTGCCATCATTCGGCGGATCGCCAATATGCAGGAATCTGTATCCAATGAGTGTGCTATCTCCACATTAATCGCTCGAGTAGTTAAACATGTGAAGATCACTCCATATCGTTTGCGAAAGTTCTTTGACGCTCGGGTTCCTCTGCCGTCCTTGGTATAAAATGGCCCAAAATAGTCTACGCCTGTTGCTGTAAACGGTTTCTTATGGGTCAAGAATCTCTCCTCGGGTAGTAGGCCCATTTTCGGTGCTTGTGGCTTTGCTTTTTTGCGTTTGCACCATACGCAAGCGTTGAGTGTAGTCCTGATGATACGATTCAGCTTTGGCATCCAGTATGACGTCTTGAATCGATGTACCACTACTTGTGTTCCAATGTGTTGTGCTTCGACGTGCATTTTGTTAATCAGCAGGCGTGTGTAGGTATGTTTGCCATCCAAAACAATTGGTTTTTTGGTGCATGCCGATATGTCTTTCGCACGTTCGATTCTACTATCCACACGCAATATATTGTCTGCGTCTAGATAGATACAATATTTTGAGAGACGTAGTTTTGAAGACGGTTTTCCAGTTTGTAGCTTGATCAGGTCATCTGAAAAGGATTGCTGCTGGACCACCTTGCACCACATCTTCTCTGCCCATTCGATTTCATCCACGTTCAATTCGCCTGTCCTACGTTGGCTCGAAGTGTGTTTTGACGAATTTGCGATGAATCTCTGAATCCAGGCTGTACTTCGAATTAATTTGTTATAACTCGAGATTCTTTGCAGTAATACGTTCAATGGGTGCTCCGCTTGCTGAAGTACCATTACGATCTCAGTTTGATCGCCGTACTCTGCCGTTGACTTTGGATTTTCCCACGTAGATTCTGGCTTCTTCAGAAATTCGGGACCCGTCAGCCACCACTGTAGCTTGTGTGTTGGTATATTATCCCGGGTAATGATGTCAGCAATGTTTTCGTTTGTTGAAAGCCATCGCCACTCTGCTCTTGTAGATTTTTCGCAGATTTCCCCTATTCGGTTTGCCACGAATACTTCCATGCGTTTGTCGCTATTTATCCAAGCAAGTACAGTTCGTGAGTCTGTCCAAAAGTATCGTTGATCTAGCTTGATCTGTAGTTCTTCTTGGACCATTTCAGCTAGACGACATCCCAATACCGCTGCCATCGTTTCCAGCTTTGGAATGGTTACGTGTTTAATTGGTGATACTCTTGCCTTTGATGCAACTAAAGCCACATCATACTGCCATTGGTCGTCTGATCTGTAGCAGCATCTTATGTACGCCGCCGAAGAATACGCCTTGGCGCTTGCATCATTGAAAATGTGAATCTCGACACGATCCGCCTTTGGTAGATTGCCACTGTAACATCTTGGAATTTTCGTGTCTTCGATTGAGTTCAAGATCTTCCGCCAGTTCTGCCATTTGGTTACAAGGTCGCCTTTGATTGTATCGTCCCAGCCGATTCCAGATTCCCATACATCTCGCATGAGTATTCTACCTTTGATGGTTACTGGAGTCATGAGACCCAAAGGATCATATAACGAGTTGACAGCCGACAATACATTTCTCTTTGTTGGTGTAATATTGCCGTCTAGAAGATCTCCTGCAAGCTTATGCATCGTTGCTGTTGAGTATGTGAAGAAGTCGCCTTTTGCGTCCCACAGCATACCCAGCACCTTTTGTTGTACGTCAGTTTTATCCCCGATCATGGCTACCACATTGGCTGCCCTTAGATTTTCGGGAATGCTTTGCATCACATCCTCACTGTTTGATATGAATTGACGCAGTTCAAATCCAGCTTTAGAATGTATTTGTATTATTGTTGTTATCAGCTTGATGACTTCGTCAGCACTGGGTTTGGAATCCAAGTAGTCGTCAACATAATGATTTTCCAGTATAGCTTTCACTGCAGCGGGATGCTCTTCTTCATATTTTACAGCGTTGTAGTTCTTCACGAATTGAGCTAAGAATGGTGACGATGTAGTTCCAAACAACATAGCCTTCATTTGGAATACTGTTGGCTCCCGTTTCTGGTCTAGATTCCTCCATAGGAAACTCTGGGCTGCAGTGTCGTTATCCGCAATGTGTACTTGGTTGAACATTTCGCGAATATCTGCAACAACTGCTACCTTGTATAGCCGAAATCTTATTAGAATTCCGACTATAGACGTTGACCAATCTGGCCCAGTGAGCAGGTTCTTATTGAGAGATGTGCCGTTGCACTCAGCCGCTGCGTCGAAGACCAATCGAACTTTTCCCGGCTTACTTGGGTTGATGACGGCGAAATGTGGCAAATACCACAACTTTGGAGATTTCAGAACGTCCATGTCTGCTAGCTGGACTGCGTAGCCTTTATCCAAAAGTTTCTGAATTTCGTTCTGATACGCCTGTGCCGTGTCGTTGTCCCGTAGTAGCTTCCTCTCCAGACACTTGAGTCGTTGAATGGCCATTGGTTTGCTGTCTGGTAGTTTGACGTCATCTGCTTTCCATGGTAAGTTCACCTCGTAATGATTACCCTTTTGGACAATTGATGATTCCGCCTTGTGTATTGCCATCTGATCTTCCAATGATTGTGTTTTGTCGACTTTTACGGTGCAAACACCAAAGTTCTCAATACTGAACTGATGTTTGATCATCTGTTGTAGATTTTCATCGTTTACTTGACAACAAGTAAAATGTGCTGCTTCAAGATCTGTTTGAACTGGACCGTGTATTACCCAACCTAGCTTGGTTTTGGATAACATCGGGCGGTGTTCATCTTCGTTAATGACAGCACGTGTAGTAATAAGATTTGCATGCCGTTGTCCGATCAACAGCATTGGCTTCTTATCCTGCAGCTTCTTGATGTCTACCAGATTTTTTGGAACAAGCTCCGTCAGCCTGTTGTAGTCGAATTGTTGTGATGGTAAGCTTAAGTCGTTTATAAGCCATACATCGTTAAGATCATGCTTCATGCCGTTTTTGCCACTAAGACAGATCTTCGCTGATTCCGCATCTGCTTCATATCTGTAGACGCCACCTGTCCAGCTAAAGCAGAAGGGTTTTACATCTCCTTGAATGCCTACTTCTCGTGCCAAACTCATATCCATGATTGTAGATGTGCTCCCTTCGTCTAGGAATGCGATGATTTCTTTGGACCCCTTTTCGCCGTGTACTGTGATTGGTACCAATTTCAGCAAGGATTTGGTTTTAGTCTCTGATACGCATCCGCTGAAGTTTGAAGGTGGTGAGATATTTGGCTGTATGAGACGCTTGTGTAGTAGAGAATTGTGAAATTTCTCACAGTTGTCAATTTTGCACGCTTGCCTTTCGTTGCATTGACCCTTGTGAAATTTCAAGCAACAGTAGCATGCTTTGTGGCGATTGGCTAAGTCCCATCTCTTCTTAACGTCCGCTTTTAGGAATGTATTGCATTTGCTCAGAGAATGTTTCTCTTCGCTGCAAATCGAACAGGTTGACTTGAGTTTAGGCTTTGGTTGGTTTGCCGCCTCATCTTCTTGGTTGTGTAGCTGAATTGCATTTGGTTGTTCCGCAACTGATGACTGCTGGTTGATCGTCATTACCTTTTTGAAAAATGAGACATCTTGAATTAAGTCAGCTTGCTTTTGCGACCATTCTGCCAGTTTCTCGAATGTACAAAAAGATGCCACCACGTTTTCGGCTCTTAGATATGCGCCCCATTCTCGAAGATAGTTTTCAGACAGTTTGCCGATCATCGTAGCTAACAACCTCTGTGTGTCAATCAGCATGTTGTCAGTGTATTCCAACGCAGAGCTTATATTTTGGACACTGTAGTTATACTCCTCAAAATCAGCCAGTTGTTTGACTGATTTCACCTCGCTTGCCTTTGACATCAACTCCAGAGCTACATTTTCTGGTCCACCATAAGCCTTGTCTAAAATTGATATAATTTTATCAGGATCCTTTGCGGAGATCAAGAGCAGTGACACTTTATCCCTCGCCGCTCCCTTGAGTGCTTTTGAAAGACGTCGAACGTTTTCCTCTTTAGAAAATCCACACTGTGCACTTGTTGCCTTGAACTCGCTGATGAAATGTCTCCAGTTTAATGCAGATGCACCATCAAACTCCAGATGTTTGCCGTTGAAATTTTGTCTTGCTAGCATTTTGGCCATCGTCATTGTTGCACCACTTGAATCGTCGATTTGTTGTGCATCATTTACGGAATTTTCCTGTCGTTGGTTGCGGACCCACTCTGACGTGCGCTGAGTCTGATTGTCGATATTTCGCACAGAATTTCTTGATCGTTCAGAGCAAGCAGAACTCTCTGTTAGTGCAGCTTTAGTTTTAAGAACATTTTTCTTACTAATAAGTGCTTCTTCTTCTGCCTGAAGTAGATCCAATTCTTTTTGTGCCATACCAATGTCGTCGCGCATCATTGCCATGTCTGCCTTTGAGTTTGCAGTTGCGTTGCTTTCCGCCTCAGACAGAATCCGTTTCATGTTTATAAGCTTTGCCTCCTGTTCGCACACTTTTCGCTTGACGTCTACATTTTCTGCATCCACTTTTTCTATCTGTTCCAGAATTTCCAGTTGCTTTTCCAAGAATGTTGCATTTGACCCACCAGAGTTTTCGGATCCGACAAATGATATAGCGTTTACAATTTTTGCCGCCATTTCATTTTTTGCCGCGTTTTCACCGACGCCGATGTCTAAGAATTCACAGACGCGCAATAATGCGTTTTCGCCCAATTCCTTAGAAATTGTCTGCTCGTGTTCTCGTTTTGCAGCGCTGGTATATTTTAAGCCTTCAAATGTGCGAAGTTGTCGCTTAATCAATGTTTCTGTCACAAATTTGCGGTATATTGCAAAATAAACGTCTCGCAGTGATTGCGATTTCCACGAATCAATGCGGCTAATTTGTGAGTCGCTCCACTGCCACATTTTTGATCGCGTGTACTTTTGTTTGTGGACTGTAATCTATAGTGTTGGCTGCTAACTAAGCGATCCGGCTCGAAGGACCACTATGTAAATTATATTCTGAGGCAGCTTATTGTTTTTTATAAAATTAAATTTATTTCACAATGTTTTGTGTGCGTTTCCTTCAATTCGCTTAGTAAGAGTGAGTGTGACCAGATTCATTTAGGTACAAAATGCATAATTATAAAATACTAAATAAACTATCACTAATTATCGATTGATCGTATATCGCGCTGTCAATACACGATCAGTCATCGCACGCATTCGTCATGCATGTTTTCATTTAAGCTGCGACAATTCCTTTAAAACTTATATTTACTGCGTCACTCACCTGATTAACAATGGCTGCGTGTTCCTCGGCAACATCCTGTTGATGATCACGTGTCGCCTTCGGGGCAAACACATTCGATGCTGCCACATATCCGCCCGACGCGTTCAGTTGCGGAAACACGGTTTGCGGCAAAGTGTCTACAGGCAACTGCAACGCACGTTCAAAATGACTGGGTCCGGGTAGGAAGGGCGAAGGACCGCGATGGGGATGGTGAGCTGGCTCCGGGCTAGTCGGCGGCAAGGTTGAGTTGCAGCGCGAGCCGGACTCCTGATTAACACCCTGTGTGTACGCGATATTGTTGTCCCTACAGCAGATAACAAATCTGTATTTTGACATTCTCTATAATTGTGGCCAGCTCACCTGTGCACCACCAGTCCAATCTCGTTGCCTGCTCCGCGAAACAGCTGCTGAGCATCGGCGTGACTCAAGTCGCGTGCATCGTATTCGCCGATCTTGGCGATGATATCGCCGCGCAACAGCTCCCCATACGATGGGCTGCCAAGTTGCACCTGTGGGCGAAGGTCGACAAAGACGAAATGAAATGAAATGTTTGCTAAACTTTAGAAATGCCTAGGACTGCTGGCGACCTTGACATAGATGCACAGACATCATTATGACGCGTATGTGCGACCCATTCCCATTTGCTATTGTTTACATGCGTTGCGACGCCTCCTATTTTGTTTTGCCTCAATTAGTTTTACTGGCGTCTCAGAAATTGCAAATCTTTGGCACCGTTGCAATTGCCACATTCTGCCTCTTGGGTGTGTGCGTGTGCTAGTTTCGCTATTTATACCCTACACTACAGAAGGGTACTGTTGATTTTCTGCTAAAGTAATTTTAATATTCTAGAAGAATTTTGAAAGACTTTGTAACATTAACATTGTTAGAGTATTCCTTTAGTCGCTTTCGAACGGCTATTGAACTCTTACTGTTTGGATTTGTTGCTGCTGTTGTTGTTTGTTTTGCTATTAAGTAGTGCAAAACCCAAAGGCCAACACAGTTTGGCAAATTGCTGGCAAGATAACGGACAGTTCTCTGTCGCATTTAAGCAACAATTGTGATGAATGGGCGCGACATTAACCACAAAGCGTCAAGCGACGAGCGACAAGAAGGAAACTGTTGCCAAGCTCTTTAGCTCTTTAGCTGCAGCTGCTCTAGTTACATAATGCAGCGTTGTAAGTGCAATCCAAGCAATCCAACATTACCCTGGTTATGATCAACGGCGTATCCAAATCGTTGCCACCAACCAAACGGATGCCCCAAGGTGTTCCCTGGCCATCACGCTGAAGCACCACAGCGAACTCATGCAACTTTGGGCTCATGTTCGAGATTTATATTAATGTCACTTGGTTGTAACTGCGTCTCAGTTAAACATATTCAACAGGCTTTTTTTTTAATCAGTTACAGTCTATGCTTGTTCACTCTTCGCGAATTTTCAATTGTTTATTGGCCAAGTTCTCGACCCGAGGCGGAGGTAGCGCGTGCAGCGCAATTCTTTCGCGTTTTATTCGATCGCAATGCTGCTCAAGTACTAATTTTAAAATACAATTTGTATTCCTTTTTGCAGCATCGGCAACAGATCGTGGTATACTACGAATACGAGTACACTGCGCTACAATCATGTAGTCAGCAGCTGAGAAACATGAACTCAATCCAAATGCCAATAATTTTCATTATACACTTTCTCATGAGCATCACAGTATTCCTATAGCTCTAGACTCGATTGTCGGTGTGAAATCTACAAATGTACTAAAAATTTACATTTAAATAAACATTGCTAAACAATTTTTTTAATTTACTTTTTTATTTAAAAATTATATAGACAGTGTATTTTGTGAAGGAACTGATAGGCGCCACATTATGTGGAAGCACTTGATCCAGTTGCATAGTCCAAATGACCATGAATTTAAACGCCACATGTCATCGTCTGGTGGCATAGAGTTTGATCATCTGTTCAGCCGCCGATTGACGGCTAAGACGATGAACGTGGGGCATATGTTTTTCAAAATTTTCATCAGTTTTATTAGTTTTTCTCTGCTCTTTGCAGCGAAGCAAATGAGAGGCTGTAATTAATTTATTTACTGGCACGCTTCAAATAGCCAGCAATGGCAACAATAACAGTCCCCCATTTTAAATAAACACATCAAATGTTTGCGGCATTAGTCAAAGAACGTTCAACGCGTCGTATGCGCAATGTGCAGAGTCTATCGGTCCGAAGGCCTTGTCTGGGACATTTTCCCTTTACCAAACAGATGCTACCTTGTACTATTCCCGGTATGGAATTTTTTTTTAGATTACAAATTCGAGAAATCGGCAACAACGTCAAAAGAAATCGAAACGTAATTGTTTGCTTTTGTTTTTGGCAACGTTTTTACTTCTTACAACGGAAAAATCTTTTCGCTTCCCGTCGTTATTCTATGTACATACTTAAATATACAATATATGGACTGCCATTTATTTGTGCAATACATTTATTTGGTTTTCTGTGGCGCAGGTTCGAAATGTTTTTAAAGTTTTCGTATTGAAACGTTTTCGTATGATTTTTAGTCGAGATTCATATAATTTTCAAGCTTAAAATCTGATTCAACGATGCAGAAATATTCAACAGTTTTCAGATGTTTTAACCTATTTAGACACTGTCTGCCCAAATTAGATAAATCATTATTGCTTGTTAATATTTCAAAGCTAGCAATTAAAGAATATTCTCCAAGCTATTGGCTCATAATTTTAGCAATTGCATTTTGGCAACTACAGCAAAAGCGATTACGTCAATTTTGTGTTGGACCAATAAATTTATGAAATACATTTGTTGTTTGTTGCTTGGGAATTTTGAAAGCCGCATATTATCTGCGCCTATGTATAAAGTAAAACTGCAGCAGTGGCCAATTAATTAAATTGTGCTCGACGAGTTTACGAGCTGCCAAGTGCAAAATGTTATTGAACTGATTTCTTATGTGGCGGCAGAGAGTATTGGGGCCATAACAGCGACGATTGACAAGCCATATGCATGACACAGTTCTCTCTTCACTTACCCCACTGTATAGTTCGTCAGCAAAATGGACACGCTTCTTGATACCATTGCTGCTGCGACGTCTCTGCGTCAGCCTAGAGGGCGGCGGCGGAGGCGTGGGCGTGACCGTCTGAACAGAATGTTGAGGTACCACGGCATTCACATAACTGGGCACTTTCCAAAAAGCCGGTCGATTGTATGACGATCTGCTGGTCGTCATATCTGGCTAAAGACTAGAGTAAACAAATGGAATACGCTGCGAATACCATATAAACAATTCAAAGCGCTCTCTTTTCTATTTTGCGGCCGCACAGACGTCGATGCGTCTGCTCACGTCAACGTGTATGAGTAATATAAATGGGTCGAAGCAACAAACAAAAAGAACAGTACGCACAAAGAGCGCACAGCAGCATATAAAATATGCGAATAGCAGGTATTAGGTGAGAACCAAGTGCATGCGGATTAGGAATGAATAAAGACATTGCATATGCTCATTGATTAAAAATAACAGCTAAATTTGAGCAATTTCAAATTTCAGCGCAGCTCACTTCACGCGAGTTAAGAATTGCGCGCTGCCAACTTAGCGCGAGTGGTATTTTTAGTATTTGGTATTTTCGTTCATTTTCAGAATGAATCGACAACAGTGCTGCCAGAATCGCTTTTTTCCCGTCAAGTCTAGCTGTTTTCAAAGGCCATTTGCTAGAAAAATTTGCAAAAGATCAGCTGCTGCTCAAAAGGCTCACTTTATTTATAAACATTTGTTGTTGTGCGCTCACTCTACCCTTTTCGGGATAAAAAACAGAAATTAATGAATTGAAAAACTAGCTTTTTTATGGATTTTTTTAAATACATTTTCAGCTTATTTGCATCGTTCCTCCCGTCAAAAACAGCTTTTTTTCCAAACAAAAGTTGGCAACACTGACCGACACAGCTCTACTATTGCACTTGCATTATTTTTACATCCATCCCTCCTCTTTTAATTAATTTTAAATGACAACAAAGCAATAGCATAAAGAAAGGATAAATAATTAGCACTCTATGGACGTAGCAAGGATTATTTATAGAAATCATGTCGATTTTTAAGGCGCGGTGAGTACTGAATTGTGCTTGAGAAAGAGAAAGTTAACATGCCAATGTTTCTTGTTTACCACGCAGAGTAAAGGAATTCGAGGATATATTTGCCCAGGATGTGATTGATCTTAAGCAACTGCGTCGCCAGACGTTCAATGGTTAGCTGGAACTCTGTCGCTAAAATAGATTTAACAATAATTCACAATCGAATCCACAGGTGTGCCAGATGTGCTCAGCTTTCGTGCACTGAGCTGGAAAATGTTGTTGGGCTATTTGGGACCAAAGCGCAGCAATTGGCCAACAACATTGGCTAAGAAGCGTGCGCTTTACAAACAGTTCATTGTGGAGCTTGTGCTGCCGCCTGGACACAAAGAGAACGGCGAAAGTGGCAATGGTGAGAGCGATAACGATTCGAGGGGCGTTGGCCTGCAAGATCATCCGCTTAGCGAGGGGCCGGAGAGTGCGTGGAATACGTTTTTTAATGACAATGAGTTCCTACTGCAAATTGACAAAGATGTGAGGCGCTTATGCCCAGACATATCATTCTTTCAACAGCCCACAGAGTATCCCTGTGAGATTGTTGTACACAGCAAGGGCGAGCAGGGCAGGAGGCTGCATGAACGTGTCGTTCCCTCTGTGCTCAGCTCGGCGAATGTGGAGCGCAAGGGCTTGGGTATGACAAAGGTGAGTCACTTGTGTCGGTCATAAGATTAAGAACTGAAAAAAAGAACACATTCCAATATGCAATCCATGTGGAATCTAACAGCAAGTAAGTATTTGACACATTTATTAATTTAAAACTAATACTATTTACTTTTGCAGATCAACTTGATCACAAAACGATCGGCGGAGAATTATGCCGCTATGGAAGAGGGCCAGGAAGCGCATTGGGAAGTTGTTCAACGAATCCTGTTCATCTATGCGAAGCTAAATCCTGGCCAGGGATATGTGCAAGGAATGAATGAAATTGTTGGACCTATTTACTACGTAATGGCATCCGATCCTGATCTCTCCAATCGCACACATGCTGAGGCGGATTGTTTCTTTTGTTTCACTGCCCTCATGAGTGAAATACGTGACTTCTTTATAAAGACTCTAGACGATTCGGAGGGCGGTATTAAATGCATGATGAACAAGCTATCGAATATGCTGAAATCAAAAGATATTAACATTTACGATCACCTAAAGAGCCAGGAGCTACATCCGGAATACTATAGCTTTAGGTGGATCAACCTGCTGCTCTCTCAGGAGTTTCCACTGCCCGATGTTCTGCGGATATGGGATTCCGTTTTCTCGGATGAACAGCGTTTTGATTTCCTCATTAAGATTTGCTGCTCGATGATATTGTAAGTATTAGCAATCCTGTAGTGAATGCAATTTATTCATAACAATGTCATACTGTAGAATCCAAAGGGAAGCCATTCTGGAGAACGACTTTGCCTCGAATGTAAAGCTTTTGCAAAACTATCCACCAATTGACATTAATGTTGTGCTAACTCACGCAGTCTCATTGGCGTAGCAGTTTCAGTTTTCGAATTTAAGCCTTGGCTTGCCTATCCTTAAGAAGCCTCATTTGAGAGTCCCATAGTCTGATAAGTAACCCGTGAAGCAATCAATGACATTAATCCAACGCCAAATTAATTAAAACGCACTTTCTTTCAACTCAAAACTTATGATCTGTATTTATACATATGCTTTTGATAACTTTTAATTTTATAAATATTTTTTTATCAATAAACCAATGATTTTAAACATTCTCTTATCCAAATAATAAAAACTAAAAGGGCACAAATGTTAAAGTCATACGTCTGCTTCTTAAAAAACTTTGTGCGAGATTTGTGGCATCGTCCTGAGATCGCTGAAGAAAACAAAAATACGTAACCATACCGACTTCCTACTTAGTCAACTTTGGTGCAGTGTCCTTGCAAATTGTCTGCGCGATAAATTCTATCAATGTGCGAGTCGGACGACCGGCCATGCCCTTTCTGAGATACTCGTACTCAACACCCTCTGTAACCATTACATTGGTGGCATCCTTTGTGGCAAAGAGGAAACTATCAGCAAACAGAAATTCAAGCGTAGGCAAAGTTTCACTTACAATGTGCATCCACTGTCCACAAGGCACGAACTCACGGAGGAAGGCAGCGGCCTTGCAGGGACGTCCACCGCGTCCAATGCCGTAGTTCTGGACATCAGAACGACCTCCGGCACGGACCGATTTGCTATAGTAGTTCCACAGGGGGAACCGCCAGACGCGATCTCCGGTGTGCATGCTGGCGTGCTTAATTTGCTGCCAGAGGATCTCGGAATTGGTGAAGACGCCACAAGCAGCTTCGTCCAGGGCCTGTCGCATGTATCCAGAGCAGGTGCCAATATCAATGATGCACTTGGGACAGAAGTTCTGACCGTACAGCAGAGCGTCGGCCAGGACGAGAACATCCTCGTGGTCGGTGCACTGCACCTCGATGGTCTTTCCGTTCATCGATTTGACCATATCGCCAGGGCGGAAGGAGTTGCATCCCACAACATTCTCACAGAGTGGGATCAGACCACGAATGTTGACCTACAAAAGAAGTATAAAACGATGTTCACGAGGAATCCTTCTTGAACTCACCGGTAATCTCAGTCCAGCGACGGCACGACAGGTGGCCACCACCACAGCGGCTCCGGTCATGTCACCACGCATATGGAAGAGCTCATCACGCTCCTTGAGGCACAAGCCGCCGGCATCAAAGGTTACGCCCTGTCCCACAAGCACAATGGGGCGTTCCTCGGCGCAAGTTCCATAGTAGCTCAGCTCCAAGAAGATCGGCGGTTCACAGGAAGCCTTGCCCACGGCCAGGAAAGCGTGCATGGACTGACTCTCCGCCCAGCCTTCAACTTTAACCTCCACGTTGACACCGGACTTACACAGAACCTCGACGACATTCTGGGCGAAGGCTGTGGGGGTCAGCAAGTTGGAAGGCATCTCTTGGAGCTGGCGGGTCAAGTTCTGGGCAGCCGCTTTCTGCAGCCCAATACGCCAGCCTTCGATGTCACAAATCTCATCCTTGGTGGCATACAAATCAATAGAGGGAACTGACATTCGCCGCTTGGGATCACGCAACTCCTGGTAAACCCAGATACCCAGGGCTGCGCCTTCAGCGGCAGATTCAGCGTGTCCACAATTCTCCACTTCGATTCGATCCGTGTCGAGTTCGGCTAGGATTCTGCAAGCGTCGGCCACAGATCGACGAATAGCCTCCTTCTGCTCATCGAGGACCTCGTAGGGATTGTAGCCCAGGCATTCCTTGCCCAATCCTACCACAGCTACAGCCGAGTAATATGGCACACGTTCTGGCTCAATGGCAAAGAGTAATCGCGTTTCTCCCCGCTTGGGCATGGGGCCAGACATACGAAGGACCTCCAGCAATCGTCCATGTGTCTTCTGGACATTGTACCGCCATCCAGCCTGTGTAAGAATTCCGGCATCGTTCTTGTCTTCCTCATCTGCATAGACTCCAATGATAAGGCCCCGCGACGGGGGATCTGCACAAATTTCCATCTGTTGAATTTGGAGCATCTGATTGATCATCTGCGAGTAATTCCTCTTAATCACTGGCATCCTCTGTTTCAAAGCCCGACAGGCAAGTCGTCCCGTTGCACGCAGCATTTTTTTATTTTATATAAATTGCACTTTTACTTTTATACAAAAAAAAATAATAAAAAAAAGTATTTTTTAATGTATAGGTATTTTTAAGTCACGAAATTGTAAGATTTTTTTCCGGAATACTTAAAACTGTTGCGTGTTCTGTCGCCAAACGAATGAAATGAGACTGATAAATATTGGGAAACATACATATTAAGTTTGGGTTAGCAGGACGGACCGTATACTCGAGTGCTACTAGATTTATAAAAATTTTAAATGCTCTCAAGCTATCACTGAGTATGGCATTGTCAATAGTTAAACAATTACAGGCTAATATTGGGCTTATGCCATTCTTATTTTTCACTAAGAGCTTCGAGAATTTTCAAGTGTTCTTTATAGTTAAGGCAATGGACTAATTTTTTATTGCCGTAGCATAATGTTAAAGAAAATTGTGCATTGGCTTTAACACCCCAAATAATTTAATATATGATACAAAGAATGATGCGTATTTACTAATGACTATTGTTTAACTGGGTATTGATTTGATTGAAAAAAGCATTTGTTCTGCTTAAGACTGAATTCAATCCCGAAAATTCTTAAATTCGCGCTTATAATGCAGTCCCGAATAATATTATTTTCAGGTTTAAATAATTCAATCCCCAAAAGGCTTGATTTCAGGCTTAAATAATTCAATCTCAACCGGCTTAATTTACGATAACTAATTTAATTGAATTCAAAATTCTGGCTGGAATAATTCAATCCCGAACATTATTAAGCTTGGGTTTAATAAAATTAGAATGCTTTGCTTTATTTTTATTTATTTACATTTGAATAAATTATATTTACAATAAATCTTTTACGTCCCAAAATTACATTAAAATATTGTTTGCATTACAACTTTCATTCCATTATCTCATACCTGTATTTTAATCCCTTAGAAGTTTAAAAATTTTGTTTCATTATTTATAAATTTATATATTATATTATTTTTTATTTACAAAAGTATATAATTATTTATATATAACGAAACTCCAATTTTATTTATTTATTAAACGTATGATCGTAAAAACGAAAGTTATCTCTCCCACAATAAATTTATAACATATTGGCATAAACGACGGATAACACGATCCCAACCAGATTGGTTAAGAGTTCTCTGGTTTGTTGATTTTATCTGATGGTCTATGGCTAATATATATATGGCTTGTTCAAATTACTTTCCCATCTTGGGTGCAGTGTCCTTGCAGATTGTTTGAGCTATGAACTCAATCAATGTCCGAGTGGGGCGACCTGCCATTCCACGACGCAGGTATTCGAAATCAATGCCATTAGTTGTCATCACATTTGTAGCATCCTATTAGATTAATTAGATCAATAATAATCATTTAAGTGGCAGAAATAAGGGTACTTACAATGTGCATCCACTGTCCACAAGGCACGAACTCGCGGAGGAAGGCAGCGGCCTTGCAGGGACGTCCACCACGTCCAATGCCGTAGTTCTGGACATCAGAGCGACCTCCGGCACGGACACATTTGCTGTAGTAGTTCCACAGGGGGAAACGCCAGACGCGATCTCCGGTGTGCATGCTGGCGTGCTTAATTTGCTGCCAGAGGATCTCAGAGTTGGTGAATACGCCACAAGCAGCTTCGTCCAAGGCCTGTCGCATGTATCCAGAGCAGGTGCCAATATCAATGATGCACTTGGGACAGAAGTTCTGACCGTACAGCAGAGCGTCGGCCAGGACGAGAACGTCCTCGTGGTCGGTGCACTGCACCTCGATGGTCTTTCCGTTCATCGATTTGACCATGTCGCCAGGGCGGAAGGAGTTGCATCCCACAACATTCTCACAGAGTGGGATCAGACCACGAATGTTGACCTAAAAATGGAATATAAAACGATGTTCAGAAGGAATTCTTCTTGAACTCACCGGTAATCTCAGTCCAGCGACGGCACGACAGGTGGCCACTACCACAGCGGCTCCGGTCATATCACCACGCATGTGGTAGAGCTCCTTGCGCTTCTTCAAGCACAAGCCACCAGCATCAAAGGTAATTCCTTGTCCCACGAGAACAATGGGGCGTTCCTCGGCGCAAGTTCCATAGTAACTTAGCTCCAAGAAGATGGGCGGTTCACAGGAAGCCTTGCCCACGGCCAGGAAAGCGTGCATGGACTGACTCTCCGCCCAACCTTCAACTTTAACCTCCACGTTGACACCGGACTTACACAGAACCTCGACGACATTCTGGGCGAAGGCTGTGGGGGTCAGCAAGTTGGAAGGCATCTCTTGGAGCTGGCGGGTCAAGTTCTGGGCAGCCGCTTTCTGCAGTCCAATACGCCAGCCTTCGATGTCGCAGACCTCGTCCTTGACGGCGTACAGATCGATGGAAGGAATCGAAATGCGGGTTTTGGGGTCGCGCATTTCTTGATAGGCCCAAATTCCAAGGGCAGCTCCTTCGGCAGCAGATTCAGCATGCCCGCAGTTCTCAACTTCAATACGATCGGTGTCCAGTTCAGCCAGAATTTGGCAAGCTTTGGCTACCGAGCGACGGATGGCTTCCTTCTGTTCATCGAGGACCTCGTAGGGATTGTAGCCCAGGCATTCCTTGCCCAAGCCAACAACTGCCACAACGGAGTAGTAGGGAACACGATCCGGTTCAATGGCAAACAGGAGACGGGCCTCGCCACGCTTGGGCATTGGTCCCGACATACGCAGCACCTCGATGAGGCGACCATTGGTCTTCTGGACGTTGTAGCGCCAGCCGGCGTGCGTCAGGATGCCCGCATCGTTTTTGTCCTCCTCATCCGCATAGACGCCGATAATCAGGCCACGAGACGGCTGGTCCGCACAGATGTCCATCTGCTGCAGCATCAGCATTTGGTTGATGGCCTGCGAGGCAAACTTGCGACACAGCTGACGCTGACATGTCACACGGAACACCACACGACGCGTTAGACCAAACATGGCTTCTGTCGTTCCTTATACGACTTGTTCTAGTCCAATGTATGCCAACTTAAATTTGAGCTTGAATTTCACTCTGAATTTTTGTTAGTATTAAATTCTAAAAAAGGTTTTTTTATTCCCGAAAAATAGAATAAGATAAAAATTTTTTAGTTACTATTAATTTGATCAATGTTTACTTTACGACACATTTACGAGAACTGATGATTTTAAGGCATGGGGTTCAGCTCATAGGCCGGAGAGTTCAGAAAAGCCTACTTCGATTGGTTTTCATGGCCAACCTTTCGGCTAGTTCCTAATACGTTTTTTCGACATTGAATCAACTGAGTGTTGGGAGTGGAGAACTTATATCGAAAATTGTCCTGTTTAATTTGCTAATATATAATTTCAATAACCTTTCAATCAAATTAATTAAAACATTTTCTACCATTTTTAGAGCTCATAGATATATTTTTTTCTTTTTTCAATAATTAAACATTATGATTTTATTGTTATTCTATGCACTTGCGTTTTTTTATTATCATTAGACACGTTTTTAGGTACAATGCTTTGTATTTATTTTAATTTATATAATACTGTTTTAAATTTGAGACAAACTAGAGATTGATACGTACAACAATGAGCATTCATATTTTATATATGTACATATTTGGTAAATATATTTTAAGAGTTATTACATATTGCCAGCACATGTGTAAATAACAATAGCTTAAGTTTTTCTTATATTCTGTTTAACAAGCTTCTTGTACTTTAGAGTTCATATTACGAGTATAAATATGTGTCGAAAAAATATCGATCGTGGGTTGGCTTGGGATATGTTTCTGATTATATAGCAATTAATCAATTACTATATCATTTATTTTATCTTGCAGGTGGGGCGAGTTCTTTTTACGATTTATGTATGTCTTGAATAAGAAAATATGTCTGAATTTGAATAAAAATTTTAATATCTTTAAGTTAAAACAACTTTAGAAGAATTATAATCAACAAAGAGACTACTTAACTTTGAAAGTGTGCAATATTCTAAGAACATCTAGAATAGGCACATTTTTGATTTTTTGTAATGAATATCATATATGTATTTAGATCAAAAGCTTTCGTATTTTATCTGAGTTCTAGCGATTATATTTTGGCACTTGTTTCTTAGAGCCTTCATTTTACAATAGATGAGCCCTTGGAAAACATTACTGAATCCTTTTTTCACGGATATCCTCAACAAACTTTATAGATTTAACAAGTAATAATTTGCTAGTCAATAGTGCTCGACTAGGAAATACCCTGTACCTAGATTAGAGGGACGGATAGGTAGACAAACTCGGCTATTGATGTGATTAAGGATATTTTATAGGATCAGAGTTGTCTTCTTCTGCATATTACTCATATCTTAGGTAGAGGGTAAAAACCAAACGCAAGCTTAATAAGATACCCTGACTGTCCTTTGTAGGAATACAACTTTGTCTGAAAATCACAAAAGAAACAGACAGACAGACAGACAGATATACAATAAATCAAGCCAGCTCATCATTAAATATATAATTACTCAGAGAAATCATTTAATGCGCTACATATCGCATAGCAAAATGAGTATACCCTTTGCAAGGGTATACAGAAGAGCGCGCTACAGCAAAGCTTAAGATTTCAATCACAATATTGTAGTAACGGTTACGGGCATTCCCTCGGCATTCACAGATCTTTCCGTTGCGATTTGCACACGATTATTAAAGCTCTCCACGCTGTTGACCTTGCTGACACCAGGAATATCCTCATCATAGTCGGAGGCGAGCTCCTCCTCCGCCAGGTAACTACATTTAGGCCGTTGCTTACGTTCGGGCTCATCCTCATCTATGTCTAGAGCAAGTGGTGCAGCATGGAAGTAGTGGGTTTTGGCCTTGGTGCATGGTTGACCCGCCAAGTAGATGATGCCATCATCCGTGTCCTCATCATCGATATGACGCTCTTCATAGTGACCATAGCCTGCCTCGCATTGATAGGGATTCGTCTTGACGTGGACATTGCGACAGCTGCCGCCACAATTGTGGTGACTCTCAGCCTGGCCGCCGTCGGCTCCGTAGCAGTGACCTCTGTGCAGTTGGTGCGACTGACTCGCCGAATGCGAATGTTGTGTTTGACCCACGCCAGCTAACCCGCTGCCAGTGTGGGCCACTGACTGCTATATGTGCGAATTGGAGCGCGCTATGGACAGCGAATACGGACTCGAATCCTTGTGCAACTGCATCGTATCGTAAATGGGAAACTCGCAGCAAAGGATGAACTTCAAAGCACCCGGCACCTCCTCGTAGACAGCCGGTGGAATAGGTATCAATGGGGATGTTGACGCCTTGTACTTGCGGTATTCCACTTGACTGCAAGATACATTTTAAAATGAATACAATTGCTACAATTAATGTTTATAGTCAACTAACTTTTTGTACTTCTCATCAGAGCTGCGTTCGCGCATCGGAATTCCAGACAGGAATAGTATAATCAGCGTTGTGAAGATGGGCGAGGCAATGGCTATCCACTCCAGGCCGCGGATCACATTCAAGGATATGACAAAGATGCCCCACCAAACGATGACCTCGCCAAAGTAATTCGGATGTCGTGAGAGTCCCCAAAGGCCTAAAATGTCAAAAGAAATGTTTTAAAAATTCAATCACACAACATTTAATTTAATTTAACATAACATATAATTATGATTTTAAATAAATGTTGGAAAATTTAAAGATAGATAAAAATTTAATTCAAATTCAATTGAAATTTTAATTGTGTAAAAGTATTGAAAATATAATTATTTAGTTATTTTAATTGAAAAGGCATTATTATTATTATTATTGTAATGGGGAAAACTGCACTGCGACCCTTTGGATCTATTGTGCCCCCTTCTGAGCCTATAGCTCGTCCGTCAGCCCTAGTTCTCGCACGAAGTCGAAATTTTTTACCGGGTTGAGGTCTGCTATGTCCTCCTTCTGTAGGACATGTTTCCCTAGAAAACGACATCTACGTCTACATAGAGCAGTGCATTCTGCTAGTATGTGCATCGAGGATTCCTCCTCGCAATTGCAGAACCGGCAGGTTCCACTGCTTACTATTCCTAACTTTGATAGGTGACTTCTCAGTTTGCAATGCCCGGTCAAAAGACCGGTAAGTATTCTGAGTCTATTCTTTCCCAATGTGATTACTTGCTTAAACCGCTTTGGGTTGTAGCTACCTAGGAGGTATTTAGCTTGTCTGAGACCTGTTGTCTCCTTCCAGTGCGACTGCTGAAGTCGCCTCTCTTCTTTTCGTAGGTATTCCCGGATTGTGTGTCTTCCAATCCCACAAAACGGTTCAGGACCTATTAGGGGCCTGCATGCGCCCATTCTGGCTAGTCTGTCAGCTGCCTCATTTCCTGCTAAATCCCTGTGTCCTGGGATCCATCTTAGGGTTATCCTATTATGTGATCCCAGTTGGTTTAGCTTCTTCCGCACCTCATGCACTACTTTAGACGTTATCTTCGCCTTGCTGAGTGCATTGAGAGCTGCTTGACTATCGGATAGAATGGCTATGTCTCTATTCCGATAGTTGCGTTTGAGATTAAGATCAACACACCTCCCTATTGCACATACCTCAGCCTGGAAGATGCTGGTATATGTTCCTAGAGATTCATGGTACGATATCCGAGGGCCTACAACTCCAAGTCCTGTGCCTTGGTCTGTAAGAGATCCATCGGTGTACCATTTTATGGTGTGTTGACCCATTGGATGGACTTCATCAAGTGTTGTCCAGTCCTTCTTGCTGCTCAGGTTCACTTTGAAATTCTGCTCGAACATAAGCTCGGCAGTCATTTCGTCCCTTGGCTGTAATAGTAAGGGGAGATCACCTGATAAAAATTCTGCGTCTCTGTGACTAAGGATACTTCCCACCCCCTCTCGTGCTATCCTTAACAGAGTCGCCCTTTGTTGCAGTTCAATGAATACATGGAGTGGCGTGAGCTCCATTAAAACTTCTATAGCCGTTGTCGGACAGGTGCTCATAGCCCCCGTCATACATACGCAGGCCATCCGTTGCAGTCTTAACAGCTGCTTCTTGACGGTGATGAGTTGGGCTCTATCACCCCAGGCTATTGCTCCATATGTGAGCATTGGCCTGACTACCATAAGGTATAGCCATCTAATAATCTTCGGTGATGTGCCCCATGATTTCCCGGCTATGCTGCGACAGGCATAAAGTGCTCGAGTGCACTTTGCTATCGCATTTTGTACATGGGGGCCGAAGTTAAGTTTACTGTCGAAAGTGACTCCTAGGTACTTAACCTCCTTACTTGTTTCTATTATGCTATTTGATAGCCTTATTTGCCTCATTCTCTGCAGCTTGTATTTCCTAGTGAAGGGAACGATGACTGTCTTGGCAGGGTTGAGGTTGAGGCCCACCTCTCCACACCAGTCGCTCGTTATCCGTAGACCTAGTTGTACAATGTCACAGAGTGTTTCTTCGAATTTGCCTCGTGCTATGATGACAATGTCATCAGCGTAGCCTTGACATTGAATTCCATAGCCGGCAAGTTTCTGGAGTAGTTCATCTACTAACAGACTCCATAGTAAAGGAGACAAAACCCCCCTTGAGGACAACCTTTTGTGGTTGTGACAGTAACAGTGTTATCTTGGACTGTTGCCGTGGCTTGTCTAGACCCCAGCAGTGAGGAAATCCATCTGCCTGTAGTTGAGTCTAGGCCCCTCCTGGTCAGGGCAGCCTTGACAGCATCGTGAGATGTGTTGTCGAAGGCACCTTCTATGTCCAGGAAGGCGCATATGGCCACCTCCTTATTGTCGACTACTGTGCTTAAAGTGCGGTGTAGTTGATATAGTGCCGTGTCCGTGGATCGGCCTGCTCTGTACGCATGCTGCGTTGGTTGCAGCGGCGACTGCACTAGAAGAGTACTTCTTATCTTATGGTCCACCAGCTTTTCCAGCGTTTTCAGCAAAAACGATGTCAAGCTGATGGGTCTGAAGGACTTGGGGCTGGTGATATCTTTCTTCCCTGCTTTGGGGATGAAGACCACCCTAGCTCTACGCCACGCACTCGGTATGTATCCGAGTGCAAGGCTGCTTATCATTGCCTTCCTAAGGATGGGGAGGAGTATATCCTGCCCCTGCTGTAAGAAGGATGGTGATATCATATCAAGGCCTGGCGATTTGTAGGGCTGGAAAGTGCCAATTGCCCATTGTAATCGTTCTGTTGTGACTGTCGACTTAGCAATTTTCCAGTCGGCAGACACTGGCCTAGACATGTTACTTGTTTCGACTGTGTCTTCTTGTAATGGGGTGCTTCCCGGGAAGTGTGTCTCAAACAATAGCTCTAGTTTTTCTCTACTACTGCTAGTGAAGGTGTCATCCCTTCGTTTCAGGGCTAAATTAGCCTCTGGCGTGCGTCTCGAAAGTGCCCTATGGAACCGGGCACCTTCGGATGTGCTTTCTATACTTTCGCAGAATTCGCGATAGTTCTTCCGCTTGGCCTTTCTGATCTCCTTGTTATAGGAGGTAAGGCTTTCACGGTAAGAGTCCCATAATCCGTCTCTCTTCGCTCTGTTGAAGAGGTGCCGAGTGGTGAGTCGTAGCCTCTCGAGGCTATCGTTCCACCAAGGGGCATCTGTTGCTTTGCGCTTCCTTCCAAGAGGACAGCTTTCTTCAAAGGCATTTGTTATGCTGCTGTTTATATTTCCTACAACTCTTTCTAGTTCCACTTGTGAACGGGGTAAGTCCGTCCTTTCATTGGATAGATTGAGTTGTAGGGTCGCTTTAAACTTTTCCCAGTTTGTCTTTCTGGGATTACGGGCTGGTGTGCTACTGTCTGTGTTAACTTGCAGCTCAAAGAGGATGATTCTATGGTCAGACATAGATTCCTCCATAGAGACATGCCAGTTACTTAGGTGTGGCTTAAGGCACCTACTTATCAGGGTGATGTCTAATACTTCTTCCCTGATTCTAGTTACGAATGTCGGTGTGGAACCGACATTTCCAATTTCTAAATTATATCTAAATATAAAGTCAAGAAGGTACTCACCTCTTGTGTTTGTGTCTGTGCTTCCCCAGACCACATGGTGTGCATTGGCATCACATCCGATGATCAGGGGGAGCTTCTTCCTGGCGCAGTGCTCCGCCAGCCCAACGATTTCCGTTGGTGGACATGTTCCGTCGCCAGCAAAGTACGCCGAGGCCACCACAGTGTTGCATGCGCTGCCAGCCGTCTGCACGGCTATTGGAACGCAGTCCCTGCTTAGGAATTCTGAAAGAATAGTATAGTTAATACATTTTCTCACCATTATGCACGTTCTTGGTACTGGGTCTCTTTGGTCCCAGATTACCTTTGAGTCCGCTGTGTACAGGCCTTTGATGCCATTGTTGATCCATGGCTCCTGTACCAACGCTAGCCCAAGGTGTTGGTTGGTGAACATCCTGGCTAGGACGGCCGAGGCCGCCTTCGCACGGTGGATGTTCACCTGGGCTAGCTTAGTGCTGATGACTTGCGTCATCGCACTATAATAGCGGCTCCATTTCACATGACGAGGAGGGCCGGGAGTTCCCCTCGTCATCGCGAGACGTCAGAGTGACGTCCGCTTCTTCCAGTTCGTTTTGCAACTCCTGGGACGACATGGCCGGCTGCTGGTCCATCTCCTCAACTGCAGCGGGATCCAATGTGAGATCCGCCAGATCTTCGTCCTCGGCAAGATCCTCCAATGAATTGGAAGGACCTGCCGGACAGACGCTGGACACGCTCGCTGCCGGGGACGGCTCCGAATTCTGTCCCGCTGGAGGGAGGTCCTCGCTTGCGGGTGCGGTTTTATCCGCCGTCTTTTTCAGTCCGCTAACGGGAATTTTCCCGAAGCGGAAGAAAAGTTGGTGACCTCTGGTCACTATGTCGTTCCTGGCCATCTCATCGATGCCAAGTACCAGAAGGGCACCTCCCCCTTCCTCCTTCCTAGAGATGACACTCCATTCCTGAGTCTCGATCTTGTTCTGGTTGCTCAGCATAACCAGCAAGTCGTCCGTTTCTCTGTCCGTACTTCTCGGCAGGTAGATCGTGATGGTATGGGGTGACGGTATGTCATCCCCCATCCTACAATCAAGGGGTACACCCTTCCAGGAGTGTAGCTGTGATGCTACCGTCGCCAGCCAGTCTGCCGAGTTCTGGTCTGTGCACTCAATGACCAGAAAGCCTACCCGGAAATGAATTCCAAGGAAGGAAACGGCAGTGTCCCATCCTGTCAGTATGACCTGATCTAGGATGGCCTCCTCAAGCGCGGAAAGGTCCCCGCGACTGAGAATTACCTGGGGATACTCCGCAGGCAACACGGCCACTTTCACCTTACTCGCGACAGCCGCGTAGGATGCGCGAGGCTCAGTGGGCGCCGAGGAGGTGGACTTCCTGGCTGTTGGTTCAGCTGTTGGTTCCGCTGCTGCTGCTGCTGCTGCTGCTGCTGAAGTGCTGGGGCGCTCATCCAGAGCTTCCTGCCGTCCTGATTTTGGAGCTTTGTGCTCTGCTCTTACAGGTGTCACTGCTTTGGGCCTCTGAGCAGTTGGCTCCGCCGCGCAAACCCTTTTAGGGGTGTCGGTTGGCGGTGTAAGCGCACTGCTCGACCTTTTGGCAGGTGTCCTGTTATCGGATGTCGTCGGTCTTGGCTCTTTGGCCTTGGCGAACGCATCCTCCTGCGACATCCCCTGCTGGAGGTACCGGAGGTACCACTTGGTCCTTGAACCACAGAGACTACGTCTGTTGGGGTCATCTACCCCACCCGGTTCTCCTCGGCCCGGCAGAGGATTCCTTTTCCATGGCAGGCGTTGTTCCTGCCGTGTGTCAGCGGCTAGTGCCGGACGCAACGATCGGAATTGTCCTACCGTACTCCTTTCAGCGGCTAGCGCAGGACGCATCGGTCGGGATGGTCCTACCGTGCTCCTTTGCGAGTGTTTCCGCGATGCTTGAAGACTTGGCCGTCTTTGCTGTGCCGGTGGCACTCTCCTATTTGAGCCCGGAGCTTGGCTACGTGGAGGGTGGTCTACCACGTTGGAGGGCCGCTCCCTATCAAGGTTGCGGTCCTCAAAGTGTCTGGCAACACTTTCCGCAGATAGGTCCTGCGGGAGTTTCAATTTGTTAGTCTTTTTATCCATAAAAAAGTTCCGTTTAGCGCGACAAGGGTGAGGTCCATCCGAGCAGAGGTCCGCATGCCCGGATAAGGCTGATTAGAACAGGCGGTCGCCACTTGCCTGAGCCCACCGTTAGCGACTGAGCTAGTTTTTGACCCGGGCCCCCAGCCAGGCTGACTCTCAGCACGGTACGAGTAACACTCTTAGTCCGGCCCGGGGTGAGATAAGGGGAAAGGAAGAGGTAGGTGCTTGTGAGGGAGTTGAGGGGTGTGTGAGGCTATGCTTTAAAAGGCGGCAACACAAACGCCTTGTCGGTACAATGATCGGTATCGTACCCGCTGTTTGTCCGGGACTGCTTATTTACGGGATAGACCCGCTATTCGCAGCTAACCTCCCCGAGGGGTGGCCATTCGCTATCCGCAACCCGCGACCCGCCTGGTGGCCCCAGCTAAGCCCCCTCCGAACCATCTCACAAGTTCTTCGGAACAGGAAAAGGCATTTAAATATTGAAAGTAAATTTAATTATTGCATAAATCGTAAATAAAAAAAATGTTTGATGATATTTCAAACACAAATGTTTCGTTTGCTTGTTTTCAAGCGCAATTACCATTAACATCACTAGACATTTGTCAATTACACCTGTATCTAATAATTTGTTGAACTTACCGTCATTACAAAACTTGCCGTGATTTGCCGGATCCATGCGAAAGGAGAACTTTTGCAAATCCGCATAGGTCTCGGCCAGCAATCCAACTATAAACATGCCAGTGCCAGTGGAGTCCAAGGTGGTCATGCCTTTGGTTGACTGCGGCAGCGAGTGACGTGAGTTGATAATTATAACTGGCAACGAGACGACATACACCCAGACAGCCTGTAATTCAAATGAAAAGTGGAAAAGTGCACAATCAAATCAAGGTGAGTCAAGTTAGAGCGTCCAAATGTCCCATAGTGTTTGGCGAATGTCACTCAAGTGTGTCACAGTTTAATTGCTGGCTCTGCCAATGGCAATCCCTTAGCTGTCGACAAGTTCCAGATAAATTATGCAAAATACCTTGGCAAATGTCAGGCATTGGCAGATTCATTGATTATGAAACGTGATCTACATTGCTTGCATGCACAATGAGATGAGATGAGTATTAATTTCGCCTGAGTGCCAACTCACCTGAAAGGTCCAGAACACGGCGTAGCGTATGACATTGCTTCTCGTGTCCTCAAACTGCTTGTCCCGTCCCAATTTAATAATGCGATAGAGGAGGTATCCTGTCAGCCTGACGCCCCAAAGGCAAACGAATACTGTGACCATCAGCTGACGACTCTCGTAAGCCTGGAAACAGAGCGGATAATATCTTTAGTGAAATTTTTTAATTAAATAATAATATTCAAATGCGGCATGCTCAAATCCCCTGTGTTTTAATTGTGCCTAATTGAATGTGTACTTTTCAATGAATATTTTATCCTTTTATGCGACATAAAGTTCAACCATCCGACTCCAAAGCTGTCTACGTATTTATTTTGTCGGTTCAGTTTTATTTACTGTGGTGCATTCGAAATAAACATCCGTTGGCTAATCTGGTAGCTTGCATTCATTCTGTTTCTGACTGCAACTCCCTAAGGTGGAGCACAACACGGCCTTTTATTGTATGTATTTAATTCTAGTATAACACAAATTTCAGCTGGCACTTTGAATGGGGGCACAGCTAAATAAAGTGTTTATACAAACTTTGAAACTATTTTAAATTAGCATCATTTATCAGGGGAGGGATTTAACTACAGAGCATTTAAGCTGAATTGGAAATTGAAATCAAGTTTAACAGAGATGAGAGGATTAGAATAAAGAACTTTTATAAATTACATTTTTTTTAAATTTGTATATATTTATCAATTCTTGATCGGAAATCGCTTCAGTATTAAATAATTTATGGGAGCTGAACAATTTAAACGACCTAAGAAAAATTGCAAAATTGGCGCAAATTGATTTATTTTAAACGCACCTGCAGAAAAAAATTGAATGATAGATTGTCGCACTTACGGGCAGAGTCATAAACAATTGGGCAGCCGATGTGACAAACAACGAGCTGATGGCTGAGGGGCCTTGGCCCTTGTCTGCCAGACAAGGTCATGCAGCTAAACAACAACAATAGCAGCAGCAACAACAAAGAGAACGAGAAAATGTGGGCCAAATGGGCGGAAACTTTTGTTGTTCGCCAGCAAGCTCAATTACTGCAGATTCTCCCTTTTTTCTCTCTCACCCTCCGTGTGTGTGTGTGTGTGTGTGTGCTGTGTTTGTGTTGTGGAATTCACTTTTCAATGTCAGCAACTTAAGCCGACAAGTCCCCACTCCCCTTTCCCCACTGCCAAACCACATGACCTGGACATCTACATGGACCTGAACAACTGTCACCTGCAGGTGGGATTTGTTGAGCTTCGCTTTAATAGTTAACAGCATTTAATTTATAGCACAATTAAGAGCATTAAGTATTTATTCACTTACCTTGGATGGCCGATCAACTTGTCCCAGAAAAAACGTTAGCAAAGCGATGACGATAAAGTTAACGCCGCCGGCAAAGTCGGACAGCTTATCCATGTGCAGCATGGAGTTGACCACAAAGAACAACAACTGCATGCTGACAATCACAATCGCGCTAATGGCAAAGTGATCCAAGCCTAATATGTTAATAGCCATTTTAATTACCTGAAACCTAGGTACGTATATTTTTCCCTTCAACAAACGACAGCGGATCAGTTCCAGCTTCTGTGGGATTTAAACACGTTTTTCTCAAACATAATTCTTTTCTCTGACTTAAATATATTTTTTAATATATATTTATGTCGTCTCTGCAAGTATAAACAAATTCAAGCAATGCAAATTGTTAGTTGATTTGAATTTATGTGATTAAATATGTATGAAAAGTTCATTCTGTGCTTAAATATTAGTGTTAGCCTGCGTAGGAGTTTGTGTGCGTGTGTGTGTGGATCAGTATAAATATTTAAAAATTTGTATATGTAGTTATTTTTAATTAAAAGCCCATAGTTTAATATGCGTGCAAGGATATGCAAAGCATTTTCTATTGTAATGCCAAACAATAACAGCCTTTAGTTTTAATTACTGTTCGCTCTGCCCCAATAAGTGTGCCACATGCCGCAGCTGTGGTTGCGTGCAACGAGGCATTTGTCGTCGCATTCATTAAAATAACGCCTGCGGCGCATTAAGGTCAACTTAAGACACCTTTAAACTAAAGAAGCCAACATGTTACACACAGCGACATTTGTCATGTATGTTTGGCATGGTATGCTTTGTTGTTGAATTGTGGCATTGCAATTTCAATTTGTGGCAATTTCGTTGCCATGGTGTTGTCGGCCGCATTATATCCTCGCCCAGATTGTTATTCCAACTTTTGGCGCGCTGCAAATGCAACGGCACCACTTTACTTTCACATACTTTGCTTTGGCTGGTGTCGTTGTCACCTCCTTGGCATCTGCATTGCTTGGCACGGGGGAAACTTTTCAAGGATATTTTGACTTTCAACTTCAGACTGTGTGTGGTCTACATGCACTTAAAATGAATTAAATGTTCTCAAAACATGTTTTTTCACTTGAAATTAATTTAAACGATATTTATTTATTGCGTCTACAACAAATGAAGTGTCTGCCACTTATAATCAAGCTTATAAATTATAAATATATTGTTATCGGTGGTTACATAGACATACATATATTAATAGACGTCTTGTGTACATGGATGTAAATAGGCAATAGACTGGCCACTTTTCCCATTTCAAGCGTTTCCTTGAATCAGCTTGTCAATTCAATTGAAGGGAAACGGAAGAAAGCAGCAAAGCTTGGGATATTTATAACCAATGAGTATTTCTATTTGTATTGGCAACGTTTGGAGGGCCGATGCCAAGTTAGCTTCAATTGCATGGCAAACAAACAGGCTTATAAACATATGCACATACATATACTACATACATACGTACGTGTGAGCCTTTGTAAATAATGTAACCGAAACTTTTCAGTTACACAGCTACCTCAACTGATAAAAAAAAAATTGGAAAACCCACGCAGAAAAGAGGAAAATGTTTTTTTTTTTTTGTACTTGTGTTACTTTACTTTGCTCTTGGACACCTTCTTAGCTTTCTTACATATTGCTTGCTGAAGGTCCTTACACACACACGCACACACTCCCGTGTGAAGGGCTCGCGCTTGAAAAATCACAAGACGTTTTAAGGCCTGGAAACATTTAGAAGACATAAATTGGACCCACAATGATTAATGACAGCGTTGACTGCCAAGCGACTATTTTTTATTAGTCGCTATTTTGTTAATTTTGGAAATAGCACGAGGGAAAACATACGTTGAAAATTTAGTAAAGAACCGTGCAAACAACTGACGCCACGCACTTCTCCGGGTAAACTGAGGAGAAAAGTGCAAAAAGGCCATGAATAACAACAATTTGAGGTGGAAGCATGCGCAGGTTCGCTCTCAGGTGCTCTCTGACGTCACGATTGCTTTCGATTATAAATTCGGGCTCTTTAATTCTTAATTATAGTACGAATTGTTATATTTGTTGCTTATTAATAATAAAATGTTTATAAATATTTGTAAAGTATGCAACATTAAAACATCTTTAGCTACAGCGGCAGCTAGGGCTGAACAAACATAGTGAGTAGTATATAATTTTTGGTACCAAATTTGTATTTTTGCAAGTGACAACCGTACTGCTACATATTTTTATGAGATTGGTGGCAACTTGAAAAAAAAACGGAAAAAAGCCAAATGCATTTTTAAAAAAGCCAGAATTCCCGCTTCCCGCTTCCCGCAATTCCCAAATTTTTCCCGCAATTGGTGTTCAAAAACAGCCAGATTTGACGGGAAAAAAGCTAAGTTGGCAGCACTGCTAGGGACATATCGATATGTTAGCAACATGCTGCTTAACAAGTGCAACAACATTACTCAGTAAGCAACATGCTGTGTACAATTTGAGCCGCGTGAAGTTGGCAGCGGCCACTAATTTCAAGAAGAAGCAAAGTTAAAGATTAAAATAATTAAGCGAAACATTGTTGTGGGCTGGCTCCTGCATCGGAGTTGCAG
This sequence comes from Drosophila recens, assembly GCA_037043495.1. NCBI lineage: Eukaryota > Metazoa > Arthropoda > Insecta > Diptera > Drosophilidae > Drosophila > Drosophila recens. The sequence continues at coordinate 42,412 of JBAMBJ010004359.1, read as the reverse complement.
TCGTTGCGTAATTACGCGCACTCGTGTGCGTCTAAGGTTGGAATTGTCGTAGAATGGCGTTGGCGTTGCGCGTGGCATGTTTAACTCATGGCGTTGGCCGTTGGAGCAGGTGGCCACAGGAGCACCCTCGATTGTTGCAATCGATTGTTTGTTCCAGCAGCTCCAGCTTCAGTTCCAGCTGGAAGGCGAAGGGCAGGTAAATTGAAACACATGACCACGTCAACTATCAACCGGCATTAAAATCTCATTTACAAAACAGTGTTATCATTCAGAAATCGAATTACACCACACAACATCCGAGACAACCACAACCACAACAACAACAATCACAGCCAACACAGCCAACTGAACCAATTCCAACGACCCCGCCGCAAATCAAGCGCAATGTGGCCTCTGAGATAACCAGCGTGGGCAAGGCCATCTACGAGGCGAGATGGGATGCCAAGCAGGGCAGCAGACCACAGAAACAGTTAACTGGATTCCCAGATGACAAAGTGTCAACGGGCTCAAAGCCAAGCGGTGATCAGGACAAAGAAACGGAACAGAAGGACCTGGACACACTCAAGTCGAAGCGCGAACAGATGCGGGACAACATGCAGGATTACATCTTTACGCGCTACTTTAACTATGTGAAAAACTATGACAAGGTGCTGGAGAAGAACTTCCCAAAGGCTATGCAGCTCTATCGCGTATTCTTCGACGGAGTGAAAGACTTTTTTGCGGACATGAAGCGGTTCCTGAAGGTTGCGCGCATCGCCAACGAATCGCCTCGGGGGATTCGGGCACTGAATCGACAGGAGCTGGAGCTGTACATGCAAATGCCGCGCGACATGATGAAGGTGGCGCCGGCCTTGATTGGCTGCTCACTGCCCATGGTCGGCTACGCTTTCTTTCCACTCGTGTAAGTCTGATTCACATTTCCTCAGAATTACAATTCAATTAATTGATTATACTTAATCCTGCTCAGCTTTTGGTACCCACGCATATTTCTTACGCCGCATTTCTGGACGGAACAGCAGCGTAGTGAATTTCAAAGCTTCTACATGAAGCGCCGGCTGCAGTGCAACAAGTCCGTGTTCCGCTGCTTGCAGTCAAAGCTAAAGTCGCTCAAGGGTCACCACAAGCACGCCGAGTTCGAGAGCATCCTGGGCCAGTTGGGCAGCGGAACACATCCCTCGGCAGAGGCTCTAATCGCCGTCAAGGATATTTTCGCCGAGGGACCTTATTCACTGCTGGGCATGTCACGAAAACACGTCGTATGCGCCGTCTCCAGTTCCAGCTGAGATTATTGTTTAATTTATTCCTTGTTGCTTCCAGAAATGTCTAATCAAGTTGCATGGCCTCCAAAGCAGCCTGTTCAAGCGACATCGTTTGCATGAGCACGCATTCCTGGTGCACTACATGGACTTGGCGATCACACGGGAAGGTGGTGTCCACAATTTGAGCACGGAGGCGCTGCGTCACTCTTGCTATCTTCGCGGCCTCAATCCCAACAACTTGGGCAGGGAGGAGATGATCGAATGGCTGCGCACTTGGGTCAAGGTCTCCACGTCAATACAGGGCGAGCACATCACTCTGTTTCTGCATCTACCTATTCTACTGGGCTACAATCATCCCCACAACTGGAAGACTATCTACTGCAAGAAAGCGGAAACCTAAGCAAATTGGTGCTAGTTCTGGTTTTCAAATTTAAGTTTGAAAATGTGTTTTGTTTTTAAAAAGCAAATAAAATTGTTAAAATCTATATAAATTGTGTATACATTTATCACCCAGAGAGTAAACAATAGTGTTCATGTGTTTTTCCTAAAAATAACACTTCATTTATTTGCTCCTTTGTGTTTTGGATGTTGGATCAAGCAGTTACTTTCGTTAATTATTTTTGTTTACTTCTTGGCCGCTACCTTCTTGCCACCCTTGGCCTTCTCGGCACGCAGGCGCTCGCGACGATCCTTCTTGAGGACACGTGGGGTGCCATCGGACTTGGTGCGCTTCTTCAGTGTGTTGAAGGCGATGGTCAGCAGCTTGTTGCGCTGACGCTTGGCATAACGCAGCTTGAAGCGGTCGAAGTCGTTCAATTGCGAGCGCTGAAATTAAAAACATAAAACACATTTTAATAAAGCAAATCAATTTCATTAATAATATTCAAAGAGCTAAGATTATTGGGGCTGCTTTCAGTTAAAATAAACTAGCTTCATTTATGTGTCAGTTGGCACTTCCTATCAAGAAATTAGATAAATTATCATCATGTGCAGCACTCCAATAGATTAGTAACAATACCATTGCAGAAGATATCACAATTTCGTCCCACTTTTCAGTTATCTGATTCAATTGTTTACTTGGTCTACAATGGTCAAATTATTCTTTGATGTTCCCTTCAGTTCAATGCTCACCTTGCAAATGTTTTGTGCCTTGACGGACCAGGGGCTGACCTTCCACTGAGCCTTCAGGTCACTGTCCACCCAAGCCTTGCGCACAATGCGTGTGGGCGCGGTGTAGGGGAACTTGATGCGGTACTTGGTCAGATGCAGATTGTTCAATCTGTATTCCTGACGTGTAACACCAGTCAGAGGACCATCAACCAAAACCTGCAATTAGTATTCAAATATGTTAATTCTGTTTCCTTCCAACAACATTTATGTTTCGTTTGTATGCAAATTGCGTTCAGTTAAGTTAAATTAGCTTCATTTATGTGTCAGTTGGCACTTCCTATCAAGAAGACAAATTATCATCATGTGCAACAGTCTCAAACGAACTCATAAACTTGTTGCTTTTGTTGTTCCGCCATTGTTGGAGGCACTTACTCTGTTTTGGTCAATGACATCGACAATGGCCACCAGGCGACCCTTCAGGGGACCGGCCGAGGCCTTGGCAATACGACCAGTTTGTACGAATCTCTCGAAAGGCTGCAAGCAGATGTAGTAAAAACTTATATAAACATCAATTCATCCAGACACTTGGGTACGCATGGGCAGCGTGTTGGTTGCCTGCCGACTGCGCTGCCAATCACCACGTGAAATATTTTCAACGCATTTTATGCGGACATTGATGCAGTTGTTTTGTTTTCTTCTATTGGCGGCAACTCAACACGCTGGCATCACATATCTTATGCAATATTTAATTCAGCACGCTCACTTTAAACCTTTTAATTTTCACATTTTTCATCCAAATGCGAAAAATACTTTGTGATCTCTTACCATGACGCTAACCGGAAAGAAAGAGAAGGAACGAAAAATTTTTGACAGTTCAGCGTCAACATGGCGAATAGTCTGCTTGGCACAGAGTTGCAATTTTACAGTAGCCCTGGTGTAGCGTTAACAGACCCATTTGAGTTTAACAGTGTGAATATATGTTTATTATCAAAATGAGAAAAACTTCAATGTTTCAAAACATAATTGTTGAGTGTATTGAATAAGTAAATTTTTTAGGGTATATTAACACCATCAAAATAAATAAAAATAAGTTTATAAAAATAATAACAACCGATTTAAATGCTAACAACATTGATTTGTGGTGCTGCCACACTATTTAAAATTTAACATAATCGGTGACTCTTTTTCTGCGAGCCAAGGCTGCCACAAATTTTAAAATTTCTGGCAACGCTGACAATTTATTTGTTTATCGCTGCGTAAAAATAACATTTTTGTTTAAAATTGATAAAGTTAGAAGTACGAACTATTTAAAATGGTGTATATACACTTTCCAACTAACCTAACGGAGGAGGAGCAGATGCTGCAAGCGAAATATCAAAAATTGAAGAAAAAGGTTTGTTTTGCCGCCATTTCTGAACACATTTACATTATCGTTTCTAATTGTTTCATTGCTTCAGAAAAAGGCATTGCAAGCCCACAAAGCACCCAAACAGGAGCCTGAGAGCGCCTTGACATTAAAGCGGCCAACAGACGCGCGTGATGCTCGGGAAGTGGCGCGCAAGCTGATCAAAAGCGGCGCCATTCCCGCCATACAAAAACAACAAACCAAACAGGACCAAACCTCATTTAAGCGCCCCAAGGGCCAAGAGCGCGCCAAGCGCTCCACATCGGAGACGAGCGTTGCTGCCTACCAGCCTTTTTCATCGACACAAAACGATGTGGCGCAGGAGACAATAATCAGCGAAATAATTAAAGAAGAGCCACGCCGTCAGAATTTGTATCAACACTTTGCAACGGAACGTGATCGCGAGGAGCGCGGGCTGACGGAGAAGGCGGCTCTGGATACGGCACAGCCGGAAAAACCACGAGCTGGTAACACAATCTTCGTGTCGGGCAACAAGGTTACCGAGGAATTTCTCAAGAAAACTTTCAATGACTACGGCACCATTGTTAACGTTTCAATGGAAATTGAGAAGAGGTAAACGTACAAATTTAGAGTGCAGTTATTTATATATTCTAATATACGTTCTTGTTTGCAGTCGCGGCTTTGTTTCGTTTGCCAAGCCAGAGTCAGCTGATCGTGCTATTGCCGAAATGCACGGCAAGAGCGTCAACGGCATCGTCCTGCAAGTGCAGTTGGCAAGACGTCAGCCTCAAATTGAGCCCATTAACGATGCATCCTCCTCAGCGGTTTGGTCTTCCATTGGTAAGCATTCGATTTATCAATATTCTAAGATATCCGTATTCATATTCCGTTAAATTGCAGCGGCCAGCAAATCCCAGAAGGGAAGTCACAAAGATCAGCGACAAATGGTTCAATATAACGAAGATTTCTTTGTGTAAATAACTTAGTTTAGTCAAGTAGTTCCCATTTCATCTCTTTCCACATTTGAAAATTGGTTAGTTGTTCCCTTTCATAACACAGACAGAATTCATCATAAATAGATTGTTGCTTTATTGAAAATACGCATCTATAAGTATATATAATGTACTTACATACACGTTCACCATCTTGCTAAGTACTTGCGTTTCAAATGAATTATGACTAATAAAAGAAAATTAAAACAATTGCATCAATTCTTGTGAAGTTAAACAAATGATCTTTTTTATAAATATATTGTACCTACTTCGGGTTTTAATTAAACAACAATCGCCGCTCTTAACAATTGACTTTCTTCACTTCTTTTTTGAAAAATGAGCAAACATATTTTTGTAACATTATCATAAATTCATAAATAAGTAGACTGTGTGTCGATCGCCAACAAACTTGAGCCTTTATGGGGCTAATAAATGATTTATACTTAGTTTAAGTACATATTTAATACAGAATCGTTGCTGCTGCTGCTGTTGTTCTTATTGTTGTTGATGTACAAAAAATAATGATGTACCTTGGTTAGTAAGTACTACGAGATATAGTCGGTATGTTGTTGCAGTGTATGATGATGACTAAACTGGGATTTGTTGTTCGATTCAATTGTTGTGACTCTGTGACTAGTAGCAATGGCAACGCCCCTTCCGCCGCCCACTTTGTATCCTTCCTAAAGTATATATTTTGTGTGTTAGTTAGTATGTAGTTATATCATTAAGGTTAAGGCCTTTGGTTTCGAGCGGTCCACTTCGGGCCGCTTTTAAATTCGTTTCATGCTCCAAAATGCAAAACTGCCCAAGCATCAATTGGCATCTCTCAAAATCTCCAAAGATCGGGGAGCTCTTTTCACGTTTGCCTGCCCTCGTTGCCAGGCGGATTGAAGTAGTCCCAGTGATGTGTGTGCACCTGGTTACCCGTCAGCAAAAAGATGAGCACACCGAAGGTTATCAATATGAAGAGCATCATGAGTGCGGATATGTTTCTGGGCTGTTGAGCCGGCTCCAAGGCTACCTCGCCGCGCACAAAGTGGGTTAACTGATTGATGATGTTGACCAATTCCAGGCTGCAAGCCGAGATGAACTGTCGACCCGCCTGGCCCACCGTCTTGGGCTGATCCTCATCATACTCCTCCAGTGGTTGTGTCGCACTGCGCGTGCGCGACCGACGTGATCGAGAACGAGGACGTTCCACTAACTGTTCCTCCAGCTCTGAGTCGGAGTCGTGCTCCTGCTGATGATGATGCTCCTGCACATGACGACGTCGACACTTGTGTGGTGCCTTGCGTTCCGAGGCGGAAGCGGGAGCCGCAGCCTCTGCCTGCTCAGCTTCGGCGCTGCGCTGCAAATTGTAAAAGGCCAAAGGTGCCAGGGATTGCAGATACTCGACGCTGGGATACACGGCTGGTGGTGGTGGCAATGGCAGCATGGCGGCTTCTGTTTGCGTTTGCTCGTCGAGATTGCTCTGACCCATGGAGTCGACGCCCTTCACCTGACGCGGTGGCTTGATGGGCGGCTCCACATCGTCAGCGGCGGGTTCACTGCTCGCCTGTCGGCTCGTCTGTGTCTCCGTGGTGAGCAGCGACGGACGCTGCTCCTTCACGCGCTCCACAATGTCATCAATGAAGCCGGGCGGCAGCTCAATGTTCTGCACCACAAGTTGACCCGACTTGCAGGCCAATTCATCCGCACTCACTTGACCTCCAAGCAGCTGCGAGACTTGGATTTGTCCCGCCTGCAGTGCATGTACCCGCAGGCGTTCCACCTCCAGTTCCTTGAGTTGACTTGGAACCTGAGCTTCTGCTGATTCCAGGGATTGCACGGGCGTAACCTCACGTATGGTCTGCTCGGCAATGATCAATGTGGTGCTGGTACTGGCGGTTGGCTCCAGTACTGTGGTGGACTTGCGACGTGGTGGCGGCAGAGGCGTAGGTACTTCCTCCTCTTCCTCCACTTGCTGGCGGTAGTCGGTAGCGGGTTCGGTGGGTAATGTGGCGATGAACTTGAAATCGACTTCGGCCTCAGTGGGTTCGCTAGTGACAGTCTTGATGACGATGGGCTCCTCAACTGCAGTCTGTTGCTTCTTCTGGGGCAGTGTGTGCTCATCCTCCGACATGGGCTGCTCCACTTCAGATAGGGTCTGCTCCACTTCAGATAGCGTCTGCTCCACTTCAGATGGTGCTTGTTCCACTTCGGACAGCGCTTGCTCTGCCTCGGATTGGGGTTGCTCTGCCTCCGAGAGGGTCTTCTCCTCGATGGCCTCAGTTTTTCTGTACTCGGCCAGCATCTTTTCCATTTCCTCTTGCAGTTCCTTTTCCAGGGCTTCGTCCAGCTCCTGGTCGATGCGTTGCTGGTTCTCTTCCTCATCGTAGTGATCCGAGTACTTCTCGCCCGCATCCTCATCCTCGTCATCGTATTCACTGTCGCGCAGTGTACGCTCCACTTCATCATCCTCCAGCTTGCTGTCATAGTCACTCTCCAGGTGTGCCTGCTGCAACTGTTCCACAGCTGCATCCAAATCCGCCGAGCTAGCTGCATAATCGCTTAGCGCAATCTCGCCATGCTCCTCCTCCTCGCCAGCTGTTTCCACATCTGACTTACTTTGAACGGAGCTATCCGAGAGCAGACCCTCCCGTCGCAGTTCCTCCTCCTCACGACGCAGCTCCTCATCCTCCAGATCCGCGGCGCTAATGGGACGCACAATGAGCGAGGCTTGCACGGTGTCGTCGGCTTCTCCTGCACTGAGACTGGGCGTTGGCACGCGTCTCTCGATGATGACCGCCGAGGATGGCGTCTGCGGGCGACTCAGCGACTTGGAGCGATCCGCTTGAGAGGATGCCCGTGAGCGTTCCGACAAGCTGCGTTGGTTTGCGTCGCGGAACCGTTGCAATCCCCTGGCCAGCTGCTCATCCTCGCTGAGCACACGTGCGCCATCCACCTCATCCGGCTCCTGTGCCTGCACACTGCGCATCATATCCTCCAACGTCATCTTGCCGGCTGAGCCTGTGGATCGTCTGGGTTCTATGACCTTCATGTCCTCCGTTATCTCAAACTCCTCGCACACAAAATCATCGGGCAGCGGATCCGTTTGAGTCGACACCTCCACCTCGAACTCGCCCTGCTCACAGCTGTCCGCCGTGGATGAGCTGGCGATCCGTTCGCTGTCCTCGTAGCTGTCTACGCCACTTCCGCCTCGAGCTGAACGCCTCTCGCGTGGTGGGCGTGGCGGCGGCGGCAGCGGTCGGAACTTCATTTTGTTGATGACCTCGCCGGATTGCAAATTGGAGCGTGGAGAGTCGGGCCGTTGTAGTGCGCCCGGCTCCTCGTAGTCATCCTCCTCCTCCTCTTCCGGCTGCTGGTGTCGATCCGGCATTGCGGCCGGCAATGTCGCGTAACTAGGGAATAGGGTTTAAGGAGCATTAGATACTTGGGCTCGGTCCGGGCAAGCGGCAAAAGGAATAAAAAGCTGTGCGTGTTTCAGGTTTAGGTTTTATTTGTGTGCGTGTCTTGGATGTATTTGATATCGGGTATTATGTTTAGTTAGCAGTAGTATATGGGTTCTTAGCCTATGGCGCCTTAAGCCTACAACTTAATAACGTAAAGAACAGAAAGAAAACTTAACAAAAATGCATTCGAGACTTATTTAAAGGTCGCAAATCAAAAATGAAATCAAATCAAATCAAATCAAAAAGACAATGCAAGCGACGCAGCGTTTGGCGATTCTTACTTTGACTTGAGTAGCAAGGTGGTGGTCGGCATCTCCTCCAGACTGCGATGCGCCACCAGTGGCGAATCCTCACTGGGCGTATACTGTTCCGGCGGCGGAGGACGTGCCGGTGGCGGGGAACCCCGCGATCCCCGAATGCTGGGCAACGTTGCGAAGCGTTCCCCTGGCGATCGGGCAAACTTCTTGCGACGTGCCGGCGGCGTTGGCTTCGGCACCTGCTCCTTGCGCACCACGGCGTAGCTAAATGATGGAAAGCAGAGCAGAGCAACACTAAGCAACATTTAGCCGAAGAGACTCGATGCGACCTCTACTCACCCATCACTCTCCAGCATATCGATGACAAACTTCTCCTTGTCCTCTACTCTTGGCACTGGTCTGTGCGCATCCAAGCTCAGCGATTCGGCACCACGCGAGGTGCGCTCATCCTCGGAGCGCTGGGTGCGGGCCGAAGCGCCGTCCGTGAAGCTATCGGGCGTGGCTAGCGGTATATGATGATGATATTCGTGCTCAGTGCGATAAACAATTACCTGACAAAGGAAAATGTGTCATATTATTAAGGTAATTCTTTCAAAAATGGAAAGGGCGCTGAATATCAATTCAATTCTGTCTTTAACCCAATCTTACTCTTCCTCATATTTTTCTTTTAATAATTCTGTCTCTACACTATTTTTTGACCTCCTATCTTTTTATATTTCCTATGAAATTTGGAACCAGCACCAGCTGTGAACAGGGGCATAGCTAATAAACTTCCCCCATCGGGTTGAACTTTTCATCCTTACTCTACCTTTAATTTTAAGTTATAAAATTAAGTCTTATTTATTCTTATATTTATTGTATAATGTATATTTATATTGTATTTGTAAATCAACTAGAGGCAGTAATGTTTGCTTTAAATATGTAAATAAATAAATAAATATGAAAATAAAATACCCTGTAATGCACAGGATTAAATTTGTAGGTTGTTAAAAATCTTATCTAAAGCACCGATAAAATCAAAGATAACCCTAAATTAAACATTTCCTATAAAACTTATAAAGCTTTAAGGATTATTATCACCTAAGCCTATCCTCAGACCCTCTTTAAACTGTTCCTTTTCAACAACTGTGCCAACTTTACTTACATCTTCCTGTGGCTGCAAAAAGGTGTTCGATACTGATCTACCACCAAAGCCATTTATGAACGAGTCCGCATCCTTTTCCACCGACGGCTCGTCGCGTGTGCGTTTCTTCTGGCGTCTAGGGGCCTGGGGGCGTGGCTGTGGGACTGGCACCTCCGACGCTGGGATACCGCTAGCCAAGTTGAGATTGTTGAGCGCTGCCTCTTGGGGCTGTTCCGTGAGCTGTTCGTGCATGGGAGGTCTGAGGTAATCCTCGTCATCGTCAAAGTACTGAATGCTGCTGCTGCCATCGGCCAGGGGGATGTCCTGGCTACCCTCGATAGAGTACTTGCTGCGACTGCGCGCCTTGCGGAGCGGACGCTTTGGCAGAAAATCGCTGCCGTTTTGTGACATGGACAGATCATCGCCATAATCGCTGCGTTGGAACTCCTGGGAGTCCTCAAAGTCCGGCCGATAGTTGCGATGCAGACGTCGTGGCTTTGGCGGCGGTACATCATAATCGCCGTACTCCTCGGGCTGTTCCTGCTCCTGCTCCCGCTGGACCTGCGAGTGACCCACGTGCTGCAGTGCGTTGGGCAGATCGTAGCCTTCCCTAATGGCATCGCTGATGTACTGACGCAACTGGATGTTGTCCTCGGATATGCCGCGTTTGCGCAAGAAGAACTCATCGTCATCGATCTGCTCCATGACGACCTTCTTGCCAGAACTGGCCGTGGATTGGGCGTCCTGCAAGTCCTGATACTTGTAATAACTTGCCTCCGCATCCAATTCGGCTTTACGCAGCAGTTTATTCTTCTGTATGTCCTTTTCCGTCCAACCTTCGGCATCGTGACTGTCTTCGGAGCGCAGATCCGAGTCCTGGTGCACCATGGGACGACGCTTAAACTCCCTCGTCCTCTGACTGGAAATCTCATGTATGGCACGATTCTCTTCATCGAATTCGGCAAACTGTTTGCTATCGGCGACTCCGCCCAGGATTCCCATATCGGTTTGGGGCACCGCTTCGCTCGCTGTGTCCTCTTCTAGGTCATCTTTCATGCGTCGCTCCAGGGAGGATTCCCTATCGAAGCTTTCCAACTCGCTGCCGTAGCGTCTATAACGCGATCCTTCGCTGTCATTATAGCTGACATCGGAGAACTTATCGGCCCAGCGAGAGCGCACCGGACCCGGACCTCGATCACCCTGCGGTGAGCTCGTCGAGGTCTGCGAAGGTTGCGTCTCCGTGCTGGGAATAACACTGAGACTCTGAAGTTCCGTGCCCAGCGAGGACTCCATGGGCGGGGCAGGCTCCTCAACTGTCTTTTTCTTGCGAAAAGCCCTCGGGTAGGTGCCAAAGTTGAACTCGAACTTCTTCTTCTGAGGAGTGGGTTGAGCATCTGCCGTTGTGGCTGGTGATTCCGTGGACACCTCGGGCATCTCCGCTTCATTCTCCTTGAAGCTTTTGCTGCGCCGCAACTTCAGCGTGGAGAACTTCTCGGGTAGCTTGAACTTTGACATGTCAGGCTTGCTAAACTTGGTGAACTCCGGACGCTTAATATCCTTGAGCTTGGACATGTCCGGACGCTTGATTTCGGGCATTTTAATCTTGGAGAATTCGGGGGCAAAGCGTCTGCCTTCCTTTGCCTTTGCCTTGGGACTGCCCGAGACGGGTTTGGGCTTGGGTTGGGTACGCAGCTTGGTGCGCAGTTTTCCCGCTTGATTTTTGAGGCCATCCTGCATTTTTCGAGTGCGATCTTGGGCGGAGGCCATGAAACTCTTCTTGCGATTCTCCGGCTGTAGGGGTAGCTCCTCAAGGGCGCTCGAGTCCACCTGGCTAGTGTGTATCTCATAGTCTGTGCGAGATTCAGTGCGTGGCGTTGTTCCAGCCGAGCTCAGTTCAATATCGATATCCATATGTTGTGGCTGTTGCTGCTGCTGCTGGAGGCTGCTGCCATTCTGGGCGGGTGCCGGCTGTGGTTCGATCTCGCGTGCCGGCGACACGCCCACGGTCTCATAGTCATGATCACTGCAAAAGAACAAGAGTTACATGTTAGTGAGGAATACAGTCTTAAGCGATCTCAGACAGATAATGAGCTGATCTTAGGTATAATGTTGCTTCGCTGTTGTTGCTGCAAGCCAAGGTTAGAGAAGCCGTCACCCTACTGTTCATAGCTATTGGGAGTGTCGGGAAAATATGCATGTTCGGGTTGGGTCGGCTTCGGCCGGTGGTTTTGGGGGTAGCCATTGCTTACCGAGTGAAATATGTCCGCTCGAGGAAATCTCTGTGTTCGTTTTGCTTTTGGGTTAGGGGCGAATTGGACTCAAAATCCGCGAGGCGCGATTTACGCTCATCAAAATTAAAACTAACCGTCTTTGTCATGCGCGCCGGCGTCCCATAGAGCTGATCTTGGGACCCGGTCAGGCGGCGATCATGTGATTGTGTGCGTGGCTCTTTAAACGTCGATTTCCCTTGCAAGCCATATCGTTGCTCCGACGGCGCACGCAGCGGTCGATACACGTGGCTGCCACTGCCGGAGATCTGTATGGGCACGGATATCAGGGGCCGACTGCCATGGCTAATAACCGAGGGATCCTTGCCGAACTCGGACTCGCTCTGTGACCAACCCGCACCAGGCATCTCAATCTCGCTTGAATACAGATTGCGGTTGCCCGCCATAAAACTGACGCCGCCGATGCTACTGACGCCGCCAATGCTACTGAGCGTTCCTCTGGGAACTGCGGAAACCACCACAGGAGCGAATGCCTCGCTCACGTCCACGGAGGCTCGCTCAGAGGCGGCGAAATCCTCGCGGCTGCTGTACATGGTCTGGGCATGTGGTGGCGGCGCTGGTGGGTTCGCTGGACGAGCGCTGTACTGATCCATGTCATCCACTTTCAGGGAGAAGGTCTCCGTCACCCGCACGGACAGCGGCTCCGCCTCCTGACGCTTCATCACGTTCGCCGTGCTGCTCACAATGGACATGGCCTGAGGCTTGCCCTTGTTGAACACGGAAAGCAGTTTGCTGGGTGAGGGAGATTTCTCCCGGAACGGCGACGGAGATCGCTCCACAAAGGGAGAGGGTGTGCGCGAGCGCTGGGGCGTCGGAGACTTTCGTTCTGCCTCCTGAGCCTTCGACGAGAACATGTTCTTAAAGCGCGATGTGTAGGAGCTCTTGACTTCGGGCGATGCTTCCTGCATGGTGATGTTGCCCACAATTGTGGCAGGCTGCGAGACATGGGTCATGGGTTGCCACTTGGTAGGGCGTTCCGGGGATAGCTGACGTTCAGGAGTATGTTGTCGCTTAAGCATTTGAGTTGGGGGTTGAGTTGGACTTGGACTGGAAGGACGACTGGAGGGCAACTGCAGTGTCGACATCGGTGCTGGCGGCGCTGGCGGCGATTTGGGCCGCCTGGCGGGTCTTGGACTGCGACTGCGATGCTCCACAGCCTTCTGCTCCTCGCCATGCACGAGGGCATCGATGTCTACCACTTTTATATCGCTGACAATCTCAATCTTGGTCAGCTCGTCCACCTGCAGCGGCTTCGCGCTCAGCTCGCTGGCAATCGAAGGTGGACGTCGTGTCTGCGTCTGTATATTATCCCGGATATTGACAATATTATGCTCCTGGGCTATTTGCTCGAGTTCTGCGACAGTCTCGGCCAAGGGATCGATGGGCGTAACCGTTTGCTGATAGGGACTCTGCAGTGACTTCAAATCCGACTCATATAGGGCTGTGGGACGCACTGTATCGCCAGCGAAGCGGGAGACATCGATTGGCTTGTTCTGGGGCAACGTGTCGCCGGGATGTTGATTCTCCTTGTTGGCCGAGCTGGGACGCATGTAATCCGGAGACAACGGCGGCTTGGCATTGCGGAAATCGTGATTCGATGGCGCTGGCGATGGCTGATGCGAGCTAAATTGCGGAGGCAGATCTCCCATGCCCCCCGTAGTGGGCGTGGCTGCTATCAGATTCAACTGGGGCGGTTGCAGCGAACCCGCCGGCAGGATGCTGGCCTGAAACAGATCCGCATTGGAGGTGCGACGACTGGCGCTGGCCGAGCGTTGTCCCCCCGCGGAGCGACCCATTGCCGTGGGTATGTTGATGTCGGCGCAGTAGAGATCCGTCTTGGAGTTGCCCGCCGAGATGCGACGCAAGGAGGTGCCACTGCGCATGGACAGGTTGTCGCCGAAGCGTCCAACGCTGCCCGAGGACACGCCACCCATCGACAGCTGACGACGACGACCGGCCACGAATCCGCCTTGATGACCGCCCAGCATTTCCGCCTCGGTAGCATCCGAGATGCTGCGCACGACCAGACCACGTGACTTCGCCGTTTGCTCCAGCTCCGGATAGCGTTCCATGAAACTCAGATCCACAGAGGGCGCCACATCCGCGTGACTAACCACCTCGAAGCTATGATTCGAGATATCATCATGCTGCAGATTAAACGGATGGAACTGATCATCAGTGTGCTGTCCCTGGCGGGAACCGGGTCGCGAGTCCACAGGATTGACACGCTCCGGCAGCAGAGAGTCGGACTCGAAGAACTGACAGGCACAACGGACGTCCAGAGAGGCGCCACTCGCACTCTCCACCCGCGACACAAAGTGCTTCTTCTCCGCGGGCAACGCGCCCACCGAGGCCGAGCGACGTGAACCGAGCATGGTCCGAATATCAACGAAGTGAATCAGATGAGCGCCAACAGCTGATGATGATGATGCCCATTTACTTGGCCCTGGTAATCCGTAATCCGTCTCCGCCTGCCTCGTTGTTGTTATTTGTGATTGTTGTTTTTGTCTTTTCGCTTTTGTTCGTTTTAGTTTCGTTGTCGAGATCGTTGGCTATTTTTAAGCATCACCAAAGCAGCCGCCGCCGTCGCGATTGGACATTGAATTTTTTATTTTTCTTTTCTTTTTTTTTCTTGTCGCTTTCGCACAACTGCAAATTCTTCTAGAGCTTTTCCCTTTGCTCTGAGGGCTGCATTTAGTTTCACCAGCCAGCTATAAGCTGCTGTTTAGTTTAAGCCAGTTCAATTTGAACCTATCTTTCTATATGTTTGCTTAGTTCTGTCTTTATTTATATCTTCAGGTTTCACTTGAAGGCCCCCGTTTTTTGTAGCGCGAGAGCGTGTCTACATCGTTGCGATTTTCGGCCAGGACTGAGAGCTTTTTCATTTTGCGCGACACAAATTTTACGAAATTTTTCGAAAGATGAAAATGTTGTTCTTTTAAAATTAGCAAAAGACACACACACACACATACACACATATGGCGACATGAATTAGTTTTGCATTTGTCTTGGTTTCCTTGTTGTTTCTACATATATATTTTGCATAGTCGAAATCCCAATTCGTTGTCGACGTTGACTGCGACGGCAACGCCGACTGCGACGTCACTGCTTGTTCATAATTGGGATCTGTTGAAAGCAGAGCAGGAGTAACAATTGCTTGGCCTGCACTTTGTGGTTCTATTTTGAGCAATGCGTCGCTGCCTGCCGGAAATCTTCTTGTCATTCGTTGACCTTTAAAGCGTTTCATTTCAGATCAGTTGAGTTCATGCCGCTATGTAGCAGTACATACACAAGTCGACAAACAAATTGTTTCTTACCAAAGCAGACACCATTCTAAGCTACTCGTTGTAGTTATCTAGCATAGGTCAATCATCTAAGTATCTAATCATGATTTTTAAGATTTCTTTAGAAGTCAATTTAACTGCAATTTGATTATGGTTTTTTAAAAACATAAAATTTTTGTCTTTAATAAAATAAAATTTAAAAAAACTAAACTGTTTTGTTCTGTACAAGAAACATTTAATTTCTTTGTTAAATAGTGTTATCATACTGTTTAACTTTTATACGAAGAATACTTGTTCAATATGATATTTCAGTGTCTTCTTTCAAGTTTGTATTCGAGCTGAGGAATAATTTAAATTCTTTGCTAACTAGTATAATTACAATACTTAGCTTAAAACTAAGTAAATATAATAACACACAAGCTACAATTAACATACTAAGGTTTTAAAAATATCTTTTGCAAGTTCTTTTTAAAGAACTTAAAAAGAACTTTCAATTGAAACACTTTAATTGTGTTTCTTTGTTAACTAGTGTATCGACACTTTCGATCCCTTTGACGTTCACCAGTGAATTCATGAGTTGCCAACACCGTATAAAAGGGACAATTACAGACGAGCACAGTTCCCATTGAAGTAGGTCTTACCTTGGGTCTATATCATGACAGATCACCTAAAGAGAGCCGTCTCCAGTATCCCAGTAACCCCATTACCAATAATTGTTAGTGGTGCCACTGCTGCGGCAGCAACAGAGCGTCCAAGTGGCGACTGTGTGCTTACTCTGAGTGCTTTTGTGTGGTGGTGTTGTAAAGGTGTCTGTGTAGTGGTAATCTTGGTAGTATGGCTTTCGGTGCGTGTGACGGAAGGTGCGAGGACGCCGTCGCTTGCCGCCGGAACTCGTACCACGGTCGCCCGGCAGGAGTGTTAGTAACAATTTCAAAAGCATGTCAATTAGGTTAGGGTTTCTGCAAGACGGATGAGGCAACAACCGCGTCAATCGGCAGCGTTGGATTGTGCTGTATGTTAGTGGCATGCTCGGGATACCCTTCCCTTTACACTTACCTATCGCTCCTCGACTTGGCCGCATTGGAGGCCGCTTCCAGGACATCTTCGGGTAGCTCAATGTCCTCACGGTGTGGCTCGGCCTCGTCCTCGACGTGCGAGAAGGTGACCTTCTTGTCGGAGGGTGCAGGAGAAGCTTCCTTCTTCAGTGTGGGTCGCAACTCGACAACTTCCACAGGCTCGTCGCTTTCCTCGGCCACGGGCGACAGTTGCGCCAGACGCGCCCGATCCTCATCCGAGGAAGTGGAGTCTATGGATGAAAGTGGCGCCAATAGTGCTCCCGATTTTTCTGCTGCTGCTGCAGCCACCTGATCCTCCTCGCTGCTGCCCATTCTGTCCAAGGGCACAGGCTTGACCGCTTCAATATCATCAGTTGTCAAATGGTCTTGACGCATCAGCGATTTCTTGAGTGCATCAAGCTCCATGATGGGTTGCTCCAACACCAGTTGAGGCTCACCCTGTCCAATCTCCTCATAGACATGCTCACGACGCAGGCGAGGAGTCTTCTTGGGTGGAGATTCCAGCTCGGCCGATTCCTCGATCGTCTTCTCGATCGAAGCTTCTACAGCTTCTGCGACAGGCTCGGTAACCTCCAGAGTGGGTGCTTCAGTCTTGGTCTGTTCCACAGGCAGCTCGATGATTTCATCCGGCTGTGGGACGCTCGCAGCACTCGTGCTGGGCAGCTCCTCCTGATCCTCGGCCTTGGTACGCTTCCTGCAGGGCGACTCGTCGTACTCAACCAGCTCGAGAATATCGTCCGAATCCTGCTTCTCAATAAAATGCGGAATCTCGCCACGAGTCGATTTGGGCGACGCCTTAAGCTTCATTATCTTCTGCTCCTCGCCTAGGATAATCTTATCCTCCTTCTTGAGTGTGATGCGCTTGATGTTTAAGCGCTTCTTTTGGCGTTCCGCCAAGCTCTTCAGCTTCTTCATAATGTCGAAGCTTTGCTTGGGCTTCTTCTTCGGGGGCTTCTCTGTGCTGGTGACCGGGATCAAAGGTCCCGGCGGTGGGGCTAATTCGTGCAGGCTGTTTTGCCTGCTGGGATTGGCCGAGTTGCCCGGCAGTGATTGTGCGTCCTCCTGGGTGCGTCCACTGCGTCTGCGTCTGATAATATCGCGGATCTGGGCCAATCGATTGGTCTTCCTTGGCTTGGCGCGTCCTCCGACTGCGAGCACCGAATCGGAGACGCAGGAAATGCACTCGCTTAGGGCGTCCTCGTTGTGTGGCTCGCGCTCTGCTTCGCTGTCCGAATCCTCGTCGGACTCCTCGCTGCTGTCGTCGGTGTGCGTTGGCACCTCGTCCTCCGACAGATCCTGTATATAGCGCTCAGTCTCCTTGACCAACACCTGCTCGTCGTAGCGCACCTTCTTTAATGACTTGGGCGACTCGGATTTGAAGCGAAGCTCCTGTGATTTGCGCAGCAGCAGAACAATCTCCGGCTCCTCATCGGGTCCCAAGGGGCGCTTGTAAAGATGCGTCCACGGATAACCACCCTATCCAGAGAGAAAGTATTTTATTAAAAGGGCTAGCTCATGGGGAAAATCAGTTAAAAACTTACCCGATCCTTGGCTCTTCGCAGATCTTCCCAGCGATAGGTTTGTAGAGGCACAGGTGGCTTATCCTGACTGCTCTGGAGCAGATACTTCTTCAACGACTGGTAATACTCTCGCTTACACTCCGCCGACAGACGCTTGGCATCCGCATCCGAATGAGTATTGAGGCGATCTTGCTCGATTTGTGGCAGGGAGTCAATAAACTCCTTGCGCTGTTGCTCCTCTGCCTCCGACTTGGGTGTGGGCACCTCAACCAATTTCAGTTCGTTGAGGCTGGCGACTTTTGTTGTTGTTGTTGTCTTTGGCTCTCCTGCCAGCTGCTCCAGTACAATCTCCGGCTGTGGCTTACTCTTGAGAATGCTGGTCAGCTCATTCAGTTGGGCGTCCACCTGCTTGGAGAGCGTGTTCAGTTCCGAGAGTTCTCCCTTGAGCTGCTGGTCATGCTGTTCTACATTTTTGCTCAGGCTTTCGATGAGCTCGCGTTCAATGTCATTCACCAATTGCTCGGCGGTCTGACGCACTTCCTCGGCTACTTCTACTGTGACTGCCGTTTTCGTTGCCGTTTTCGTTGCCGTCTCGTCTACCTCGGCTATTTGATGCGATGGTGCGAGAGTTTCGATTGGTTGCTTGGTTTTGGCACCCGCCGGTTCAACTTCAATTACATTCGATGCCTCGTCTCTTTCTACTTTGGATGAGCCCTGCTGCAATTCCTGCTCAATGGGTGTCAGCTCATTGATTCCCACACCGCTTTGCTCTGCGTTGACGTCCTCGATCAGGTGAGATTCCAAGTCCAGCAAATGTGATCCGCCTGGGGTGGTGGGCACGTGCGATTGTGTGGGATTTGGCAGACAATTCGCTGGTTCGTTGTTATTGTCCAACTCAAGCTTCAGTCCGGCTTTGCTCAGCTCTTTCTGCTTCTCCTGGGAGTCCTCGGTGATGCCGTTGATCAGTAGTATGGTCGGCTGCTCAGTGGGGCCAGTTCCAGCGCCAGGTAGCGACACTGCAATTCGCAAATCACACACAAAATATCAACATTTACTTACAATGCCAAGAGAAACAGGTGCTAAAAATAACGAGACATTTTCGCAGCGAAAACAGACAACATTCTGCGACAATGACAATTACATAAGACGCGTCACAAACACTGAACGAGAAATGTGAGAGAAATTTCAACAAAGTGCGACATGGTGAGCAAACAAGAGAGAGAGAGACGTGTTTTTGTAGCTGGTAGTTTTCCAATATGATTTGCAAATGTATTGGTGCGAGTAATTTCGAAAACGTTTCATGTCGTTTTCGAAAGTATTGCAATTACGAAATCCGTTGGATTCCTTAACATTCCTTGCGAATATTTACCACAATTGTTCAACTTGCAGTTTGTCAAAGTTTCGTTTTTAGTTCGTTTTCGTTTTGCAAATTTTATATACAAATAAAATTTGATCGAAATTAGATTTATCTTATATTATTATTGTACATTATTTTTTGCACTATTTTGTCGAAATGTATTCAGAACTCGCGCGTTGTTCGCGTTGACGAGCCGTGCACCGAAATTGTCCGGGGCCAACTGGCGTCAAGTGAAAAGCCCCAGAGAGACCCCAACCTCACAACCTGACAACCAGACAACTGAACAAATGAGCAACTGAACAGTTTTGAGTTTTCTCAACTCTTTGCTTTGGTTTGGGTTTCTAAAATACGAGTACTCGTACAATACAATACTTAACAAATTTGCTTTTCAAATTTGTTGCTCATGTCTTTTGCTCTTTGCCTTAGTTTTTATTTTGCGCTCATTTCGAATTTGGCTTTTTGCCTGTTTCGCATTTGGTTCACTTTGCTTTGCTTTTGCTTTGTTTTGGTTTTGGCCGCGTTAAAGAACTTGCTGCAGACAAAACAATTACAGCAACAATTCAAACAACAACTGGAAAATCAGCAACGAAACCCGCTCGTAAACAAATTTGTGTTTAATTTTTAAACACACATTGTAGTTAATTTAGCGCTGCGCTGAAAAAAAAATCAAGAGTCCAACTTGCTGACCATGCTCCACTTTCATATACCCTATGAGAACATTTTTATTATTTTTGAGAAAAAAACGAATTACGGTTTTATGATGGATATCAAATATTATTGGCACTGAGTCAAAAACTTTATTAATTTTTTTCGTGTTATGCAAAATATTTGCACAGAAATTCAAGAGTGTATAGTTTCTTTTATAATTTATATACACTGCTGGTCATAGGTTAGACGCACCAAATTTTTTTTTAAAAAAACTGTTATTGTGACTATTTGGTATGTATTAGCTGTCCCAAATATTTTTTATATCAAAGTTCGAATCTTGTTCGAAAAGCATCTGCTCATAGTTGGTTCATTTGCGAAAACATAACTGTGCATTCGAAGGCTCTAGAAAATGTCTATGCAATCACGTGGTCTTTCGGTTGGTCATTGAAATAGACGCACTTCACGTTTCGAAGTCTTGTGCTAACAAATGCAATTATTTTGATTAAATAAAAAATAAAAATTAAGAAATTAATTGTTTTCGACCAATATTTATAGAAAAAATGGGAAAAGCTACTATATTGAGTTTGTTAGAGCGTCAGAAAATAGACTTCTTTCACTCCCAAGGACTATCAAATAGAAATATTGCCAAACAGATAAAGCGCAGCTCCAGAACTGTTGACAGATATTTGACAGATCCGGAGGCATATGGAGAACACTTCAAAGGGCGAAAAAAAGCGCTAACTTCCCGAGACGAACGTAAAATTGTTCGAATTGCTTCCAATTCGACTAAGTCAGCAGCTAAAATTAAGGAATTAGCCGGAGTAGACGCAAGCCTTTCAACTGTTCAGCGTACTATCAGAAATGCAACACATCTTAAGCGTCTTAAAATCAAGAAAAAACCACCTCTGGATGCTAAACGCAAAGAAAAACGGCTTCAATATGCGAAAGAATACATGACGTGGACTGTTCAATCTGACACTCGACTTAATGATTGGCGTTCGGTTGTCTTTACTCATGAAAAGCGTTTCAATTTGGATGGCCCAGATGGCTTTCAATATTATTTTCATGATTTGCGAAAAGACGAGCTGTATTTAAGCCGCCATCACAGCCGAGAAGGTGGAGTCATGGTGTGGGGTGCCATCACGTTTTATGGAACAATTGATTTGATTTTTATTGATCAGAAGATGAACGGTGAGCGCTTCAAAACATTGTTGGAGTCTGTTTTTCCAAAACTTAATGATCTTTTCGGACCAATACCATGGATTTTTCAACAAGATAATGCTCCTATTCACAACGCTCGAGTAGTAAAGTCATTTATTTCGAGACAAAACGTTAATGTCATGACTTGGCCACCATATTCTCCAGACCTCAACGTAATTGAAAATGTTTGGGGCTGGCTTACACGGAAAGTATATGAAAGGGGAAAGCAATACGAAGATAAAGAAACATTAACTGCAGCAATAAAACTTGCCTGGAGCGAGATTTCGCTGAGCTACATAGATTCCCTGTATCATTCTATGAAGGACCGAATATATGAAGTTATTACGAACAAAGGAGGCAGTACTCATTACTGAAATTATTTTTTCTTTTTTTCTAATAAGTCAAGTAAAAACATAAATTAAAAATTAAATTTTTAAATAGGTTACTTTTCTTCCAAAAAATAAATTAGTTTAAGTGCGTCTATTCTAGTCACCAAGAAAAAAGTGCCTTAATTTAAATAGCTTTCAGAAAATGTTTGAAAACAGAATTATGTTAAGTTTGTATAATCTTTCGAATAGTATACTTGAAGAATTATTGAATAACCAAGGTTTCTGCAATTCAACTTTTTTTCAATTGTATTTAAAATAAAAGTTATTAAATATTTTGTAATGCAAGTAATGGTGCGTCTAACCTATTGACCAGCAGTGTAGGCCCTGTGAATCCCTAAGGTACTAAATTCATTGCGTATTTGATGTACCTAATTTTGGCTGTCTATAGAAATTTTTTGTTTGATTTTTTAAGGCCTCGAAATACAAACATATCAGACGGTTAATGCTCTTACTGTAATCGTACTTGCAGTCTATGTAATCACGTCTGTTTGTAATTATGTCTAACGTAATCACATAAAATTAGAGATCCACGAAATTAAATTGTTTCGTTACGCCTTTCGGTTCTCTCTGTGTTTCTGATTTTCTATGAATGGGGCCACACACTCATATAATATATATTTCTATATGGGGTGGTGGGCGCTACAATGACGTATAGAGTGAGTAATTATTTCAAATGATTCGTTGCACACACGATATAAATATGCTAATGATTTATGGGCAATGATAGAAATTTAAGCAATTTTATGGCATCAGCTTTATTTTGCTTACAACAATTGTTAAGCTACCTTAAGTCAATTACCAGTCACTTTTATTTACATATCTGACTTCATGTTTCTATGATATCATTAAGAAATTTTAAGCAAAATATCTGCAACATTTCTATTAATATTTTTAAATGTTTTCTGTATTATTAAATGAACATATTTATTAAGCTTATTCCATGTTTGCCTGAGAGCCAATTCTTTGCCTCTGTAAAGATATCAGTTTGTTATTTTTCCTTTTCTAGAAATCTACAAATAAGTTTTCAGCACAATTCGAGCGAAACTGACATGCTTGGCTTGCATGGTTGTCGTCACACACGTATTTGCAATTGAATAGGTTGTTGGTTTGCTTTTCTTTGAAGAAACTTCTCAAGCATGAAAATTGACATTTTTCCCAGGGCCAAAGAGAATGATTTGTTCCCCTTTTTATGGAGACATCACCATGCAAATTCGCTGGACAAGTTCAAGAGCATTTACAACGAGAGTCAATTTAAAGCCGAGAAAGTACCCAAAAAGGCAAAGTTTAATTCGTGTGCAGTTCAACGTGTCGTATACGTAACACGTGCGCATAATATCAGTTCTAAAAATAAAATAAAGTCAAGCCGTTGTAATTACATTCGCAGTTGCTGAGGGCAGTTTGCCCAAATGATTGTACGACTGATTACGCGCTCTGAACTGTGTGAGAGCTTCTCGTCAAATTGCGTAACATGCGAATCGATGAAAATGCCGGCTTTCCACTCACCATAATTGCCAATAACGCTGAGGAAAATGTAAACCATAATCAGTGTAAAGATGATTTAAGAGATTATCAAATAAATAACAAAACAAAATAAATTAAAAACAAAATAATAAAATTGTTAGGCGTTTCAGCGACCGCCTCTCGAGCTTCACATGTTCGACGTCTAATCGCGCTTGGAATACTACGGCAGAGCAAAGAGAAAAAAACCAAAAACTAATAACAAAACAAGCGAAGCGACGATGTCGAACAACGCGACGATGCAAACGACGTTTGACGTTGTCATTAACATTGCCGTCGTTTCTCTCAGTGATGTGTGAGTGCGGGCAGAGCAAGCTCCATTGGCCAGATAGAGATGCCGACCAGGCCAAGCTGAACGCATTTTTCATTTCACATTTGGATTTTGCATTTTGATGCAATGTGACTGAGGCAGACACTGGGCGCACTTTCGCCACTGGTTGCATGTGCCGGCGAGCCAATATCCAAGGTCGCTTAGCTCAGCTCGTCTCAGGGGGCGTCTTTATATTTAGAACCAATCGAGCGTAACGCTAAGGGCGCTATCAAGGCTTCAATTTGACTCGATTTATTTTATTTAAATTGCCAAAAAAAAGTCTAACAAGTTCTTGGAATTATTCATTGGCCTGTTAAAAGTCTCTAATATTTATTATTCAACAGGAATTGGAACAATGTGTAAGAGACGGCGCGAGGTTTTGTTCAGAAACTGGCACACATTGCGTATGCGTTATGTTGATTTTTGTTTGCTTGCAGTCCGAGCTGCTGCTGCCCGGTGCGGTCCGGCGAACTAGATCTTTCTATCTGTTTTCTTTTTTGCTTGTTTTGAAAATAAATTTTGTGACACAATTGCAATTACAATTTGGTTGTTGTTCAACCGAGTCTCGGGTCTTTATTGTTCTCGAATGCCGCTTAATTATTGCAATTTTCATTTGGTTTTTAAAGTGAAACTTGTACTTTGCTTTTCAGCACAAATTTCATAAAGACTTAGACAATTCTGAAATTATATTTTAGTGCATTTTAATGGCCGCTTTATGGTTAAACAAATATAACAACGAAAACTTGAACAATATGATGACCTTGACTGGACTTGTTGGCGTTTTATAATTTATGTACCTATAAATATAGTTCAGGGCAACACTGCCAGCAAAGAACACACACGCACACACACATAACTTGTTGTGTGCATGTGAATATGTAGAAATGTATGTTTTCTCTCTTCTATTTACGTCAGATTTGACGATTAGTTCCAAGCAAGAACAACAAGAGCACACGACGACAATTGACAGACGACGACGACAAGAAAACGGAACAGAAGAGAAAACAGACGCAGTATGAAAATCAAAAATCAAACAAGCACAAAATATAACGTATACGCTCAGTATTGAGCACATATGTAGATGAAAATCACGACGAATACTAAAAGTAAAGGCAAAGGCAACTTTGGCTGCCACAAGACAATCACACACACCCAACGAAATGTGTATAAATAAAGTATGTGTATGTGAACGGATATAGATATATGTAGTATGTTTATAATGCATTCAATGACAAGACAACGTAGCACATAAATACACTTTTTTATGCCATGGAACATAAGCAGAAGAAAATCTTCTAGCTGTGAAATAAATGTTTGTAAACACGCCACACGAATGTTGCCAGCAACATTTCGAGTATGAGTATTTCATGAATGAATGTGAATAATACACAGACAGCGAGACAACAATTATCCAAGTATTCCCAAAGATAGAGTGCAGTCGGTTCTATTACCAATCACAGGCGCCATGCAAACCAGAAATCGTGTTAAAGTTGTCATTGTTGTCACAGTTGTTGCTGCTCCCGCTGACGTTGTTCTGCCGCCTGTAATTAGGTCAATAGTTTGTGTTAAAATTTTGGCATTTGGGTAATCCAATGGGCTCATGTCATGCTGCTCCCCTATTGCAATTTGGTGCTAATTGCAAATCAATCAAATGTCCATTAGTTAAGTCTTTTATTGATTGAACAAGTTCTCGTTTTTGGTTCCGTACTTTATAAACAACCCACCTGAGTCACCTTTCGTTGGATGCTAATCAATGGAGAGTTGGAACAGAGTGCCAAATTGATTAGGAGCATAACGTTTCTCTAAGATTTTAGCACATTTTGTTAGCGTTGAGTTAGCTTTGAGAGCAGATTCGAACATAACTAATAGGAATGTGAGTTATTGTACTGAAGACAGTTGTTTTGAGATATTTTTAGTGTCGTATGAGTGGAAGGGGAAATTTTAGCATTAGTAATGGAAATGTTAATTCCATAAATGAAAAGTTTGGTTTTTTTTAAACTGCAGCTTGAGAATAGTTTTGAAAACAAGAATTGAAATAGACAAGTATAAGAATTTTTGTATTAAAGACTTTTCTTCTAACAATATTTGGAGGCTTTAATGGATAAATTAAAATCTCATGAATAGATTTGGACACAGCCAATAAGACTGTGAATTTAATTATATATCAAAAACGCTTTTTCAATAATATTTGTAGAAGTATAAAGAAGTATATATTGGAAAAAAATTCAAATATGAGATGCGATGAAGCAATGTTAAAAGTATTTTTAATCTTTTTTGAATAAATTGCACTTCTATCGTTAATCTTTGTACTTTGGTACAATGAGGAATATAAATAATTTGAATGCAACACTTTTCGCTAAACCTTATCAGTAATAAAAAATATAAAACAATCCAGAGAATTTCTTTCGTTTTGCTAATTATCGATACATATCAGATTGCTATTAGCTTTGGAGTAGCTTGTGGTATTTATATTTCTTTAGGTTTTTTTTAATGAATTGAAAAAATGAGCTTTGGTATTAAATCGTAGCTAAACCTTAGAGGCTTTCCCTTGTCACAAACGTCACAATCGTAAATAGCTCAAAACAAATTGCGCAACTTGCACAGAAATGTTTCAATAGACAGACCGCAAGTTGCGTCAAATCTTATCGCAAACAGATAGGCATTATTTGTACCTGCGATAAGATAAGAGTCACAGCCTGGTCATATGCTTCTTGTGGTGGCTCATATGACGCTCTCAGCCGGTCTACGTGCCTTGCTTTCTGTCTGCCAGTGCAATTTGACAGGGATCCAGAATTTACTCATAAAAAATCAACTTACAGCTGTTTTCCTATCTTCTCAAGTGGCAATCAGAACGCCTCGGTTTTTTGAAAATTTTCTCAAGTGAAAATGTTTTTTTTATCAGCGCTGATTGTGGCAGACACATGCTTTTCACTTTCGTTAGAGAATGCTGCAACCATAGATCACATTTATTTTCTAGCTCATTTGAATTTTGATTGATGTAACGGCAAAACACCCAACACAAGAGAAAGAAACACAAACAATAAAACCCGTTTGTCAGTTCCCATAGCGCGAGACACACGCCCATTTTCAACAGATACGAGTAGAGACGATGCCGTCGTACCCCCTTAACCTTCTGACACTTTGGCTGTCTAAACAAATGCCAAGTTATTCATAAAACCTTAAAACCTGAAAAGGAAATCACATTCAAGACACCGCAGCATTTGTGCTCTTTGTCAGCTATCGAAATTAAATTGCAGCTATAATAATAAGCTGATAACTGCGAATGCAGCTAAGAAGTGAAAAATCTTTTAAGCAGTCAGTTATTCATAGTTTAATGAGACAATATTGCATTGTTGTATCCTCAATCCCTTTGAATTTTCTGCGCAGATCTCGATTTAGTATAAAAAATGCCTTTCAATATTAGCGCCAACTTTGATCTGAGATATTTTGGCCGCAGTTCAAAATGAGACGAAGAGTGACCAATCACATTATAATAAGTAATATTCTGTACAAGTGTCAATGAGATGCTTGTGTGTAGAATAGTTGACAGTGCTTTTACTCGCCCACGCGGCGTATGCGCAATGTCTGTCCAAACTAATCATTCATTTTTGGCCATGTTTTAAAGCCGCTGCCTACCTTCGTCCCATGGATGATGTTGAGTTGGCTGTGAGGATGCATTACGCGATTTGCGTCCTTTTTTGCCACGTTTGCCGCTGTCGCCGCTGTTGTGATTGTTGCTGTTGTTCTTGTTGGACTCCATTTGTTGGCTGACTGATCATTAACTTGAGCTACAAAAGACACGCGCGTTTAAGTAAAAAAAAGTATTTATAATTTATCTA
This sequence comes from Drosophila recens, assembly GCA_037043495.1. Taxonomy (NCBI): domain Eukaryota; kingdom Metazoa; phylum Arthropoda; class Insecta; order Diptera; family Drosophilidae; genus Drosophila; species Drosophila recens. Next base: position 15,424 of record JBAMBJ010004359.1, on the reverse strand, counting down.
TGTTTTATGTTCTCACACACACACATTCACACACATGCACTGAATGACGCACAGTGGCCACAAGTGACATTTGGCAAAAAGCAAACACACACTCTCACACACACTCGCACACCCGCACACCCGCACAGTCGTCGCGTTTCTTTTTATTTTGTATTTTTTTTTGTCGCTTTGATTACTTGGCGCGCTGAAATCGCAGATATATATATCTATATCTATCTACAATATATGTAGTATCTGCACACACAAAATAAATTCGTTTATATGTATATGTATATATCTTTAAATTTAAGATTTTCTCAAGTTATTTTTAATGCGGTGATTTAATTTTTTTGACACCAACACAGACACTTTTTTACTTGCGCTTGACAAAAGGTTTTTCTTAAAAAACTTTTCAAACTTTTTGCGTATACTTGATTTGTTCTATTTGAGTATTATTGTAGTTAATTTGCATTACGTGACACCGCGGCATAATACTTCCAACGATTTCCAGTTAGTAACTAACTTTTTTTTTGTGGTTTTATCGAGCTGCTGCCGCCGTCAGCTTTTGCTGCTGCTGCTGCTCTTGTCGCTGCTGCTGTTGCTGCTTCAACTGTTGCTGTTGCTCCGTTGAAAAGTTGCCGGCGCTGTGTCGTTACTTTTTTTTTTGTTAAATATAGGGTTCGTTTTTGCGTTTGTAGTTGTTAAATTTTTAGAACTCAAACGAGTTGAAAACTGAATGAAAATCGCGCACGGAAGTCCGACGCGTTCCGTCCATGCGTCGTTGTTGTTGTCGTCGTCGTCGTCGTGGTTGTCGTCGATTGTCGTCGATCGTTTGCCGTGCCGAGCGCGACTAATGGCTAAATCACTAAATGGCTGAGTGGCGACTCTGGCGACACTGTCCGCTGGCTATAGAGAGCTTTTACTTTTTGGACTGTCACTGCTGGGTCACACGCTCGACGTCCATCGCCCGTCGTTGGATATATGTATGTATTTTGATGCGAACGCTCGCTCGCTCACCGCACTGTAATTGGCTTTTATTTCTATTTATTGTCCGAGTCAGTCGTGTGCGCATTTTGCCATTTTACTTATTATTGCTTTTTTGGAAAAAGAGCGCAAATGCATTTGTCTTATCACATTCAGCTTGAATGTTATAGTATATTTAGCCATTGCGCGAGTAGTTGCTGAGATGGAATCGCGTCTCATTTGGTCGGCTGCCAACTAAATGATTAATTAAAGCAGCCGCAAAAGTTTTATGAATACAACTTATAAAGTAATGCTCCTTCCGTTTAAAATTTCCTCACAAGTTTTCATGCTTATGATGCGACTCGACAAGTTCAAGTCTGGAAAGTGCATGTTTTGCATGTCAGACATGTTTGTTGAATGTAGTGGAAAAACGGAGAGGGTGCAATCTGCCGCCCCCTAAAGGCAAAGTTCAATTGTCGGCACTACGTCAGCTCTATGGGGAGGAAGGGGGTGAAGGAGAGAGGCCTGTGGTGCCTCATCAACCGCCCATTGTGCGCGGCTGCAACTCTGAAGTGGTAGGTCAAGTTGTTGCTGTGGCTGCTGTGGCGGCTGTTGTGGTTGCCTCAGTGATTGTTGCCGCTGCTCATCAAGTTCATTCCACTTGGCATTAAGCAGCGCCAAAGAAACAATTTCAAGAATGCAGCGACTCGGCACTGACAGTGAGTTGGGGAATCTGTTTATAGCAATAGGCGGCATTTAAGTGCCTCTCTCTATACATAGGTTTGCCTACCAGCTAATTAATTGCTGTATATTAACTCAGGTTACGCATACGCCATGCATATCAAGCATACGACCCATGCCACGAAGAGACCTTGGATAGTCTGCTGTCTGATAATTTCAATAAATTCTTAAACAATTATTACTATTTATAAATACACATTTTAGTTGCCAGAGAACATTGATATTTGACCTTTGATGATTGTGTGCGTGACTGTCTGTGTGTGTATGTGTGTGTGGCGGGATGAGGGCGGAGTCGTGAGTGCTGAGCCAGTAATTACAGCAACATGACAACACATACAAAAGCGTGCTTAACAACAACAACAACGACAACAACAACTGGATAACAATAGCTCCAGTTGAAGGAACGTAACACAAAAATAAATGAAACAACAGCAACAACATCGAATATTGTTATCAAGAGCAGAAGGGGGATGTACCTACAATACGAACTGTGTCCTTACGGAGCGCGCACAAGTAAAGTTGATTGACAGGAAATAGACGAGCCGAGCAGCAACTTATGCAGCAAGGGGAAAGGGGCGGGCGGCAACGATGGCGGCACTGTGCATGCCGTTAATCGAACGCACACACGTGTGGCACGCTGGCAACCTAATCATTACATTTATTACTCTTCCATACACCCGTTAGACGGCATTTATCGATTTGCCTGCCTGCCGAAATTGTCTAAAATGGTTTATGCATATTTCATAGACTCAGCTCACTTCTTATTGATTGCTGTTGTCTGCTCCCCGTCGCTGCACATTTAAACTGCATTAACATTAATATACACTTCACAATGGGGCAAGCAATATTTGTATTAAAAACAACATAAAAATTATGTGGCAAGCAGCTGGCAATCCAAAAATCCTTTTCCACTTTGGTACATATCAACAAGGACACGCACACGCTCCGCGGGCAACGCGCAACCAATAGCGCCAACAACAGGACTGATTTGATGGGTCTGTCTGCCCTTTTTTAATTCCCATTACAGGAGCCCATGGCACTGACGCTGTTTTTGTTTATCGCTGCGTTGAGTTCTCACTCATTCCATTTGTTGTTGTTCTTGTTGTTGATGTCGGCATTTTTCGTCGCCAGGATGCGGACACCGCAACCCACTGCATCGCCACTCCAGCGCTTGACATTGTAGAGTCATGCGCAATGCTCGCGAGGTTGCTGTCCACACTATCTAACGGTGTTTCATTTCAAGTGTTTATTTAAATTTAATTTAAATATTTCAATTTCAATTCGATGAGTTAATTTCGTGTTATCGCCAATTAGCTTATCGATATGTTTGTAACGGAAATTGTGATCGCGCCGGCGTTGCCACTAAGTCAACACCTGTTGCGCTTTCGATTGGGCAAGACTTGCTAACAGCTGATCGGAAAGTTAGGTAATTTGCATTCTTTGTCTTTGAACTTTGATATCGAAATGGCTCTACGTTTTGTGGGGAAAACTTGCACCAGTTTGCTGCAACGAAGTGCATGTGGCACAACAACTGCCGGAGCGCAATGGAGTCGCACTCTATCGCATTACCCCATCAACGATGCCATGTTTGGCATGGACGAAGAACGCCAGAAATTAAGGGAGATCGCCTTCAATTTCTTTCAAAAGGAACTTGCACCACATGCTAAAGAGATTGACAAGTTGGATAATTTCAAGTAATTACTGGTCTTTACATGATTGGCCAGTAAAGATTTAAGGCAGATCTCATTTTTTAACAGAGAGTTGCGTTCGTTCTGGCGTAAAATGGGTGAACTGGGATTCCTTGGCATCACGGCGGAACCAGAATACGGAGGCACCGGTGGCAGTTACCTCGATCATTGTATAATTATGGAGGAGATTTCAAGGTGAAAGAACTGAACATAGAAAATGTCTAATACTACTTAATTTCTATGCATATTTATACAGGGCGGCTGGTGGCGTTGCGCTTTCTTACGGCGCACACTCGAATCTGTGCATTAATCAGCTCACCAAGAACGGCACACCCGAGCAAAAGGCAAAGTATCTGCCCAAACTCTGCAACGGCGAACATATAGGTGGCCTGGCCATGTCAGAGCCCAACGCCGGCTCAGATGTCGTCTCAATGAAGCTGCGTGCGGAGCGTAAAGGCGATTATTATGTGCTCAACGGTTCAAAATTCTGGATTACCAATGGCTCCGATGCCCAGACACTGATCGTGTATGCCAAGACGGGTGCAAGTGGTGTTCCCGATAGGCACGCAATTACCGCCTTCATTATTGAAACCGACTGGGAAGGCTTCAGCGTGGCCCAAAAGCTAGATAAATTGGGCATGCGTGGCAGCAGCACTTGTGAGCTTGTCTTCCAGGACCTTAAAGTGCCCGCCAAGAATATTCTAGGCCAGGAGAACAAGGGTGTCTACGTCTTGATGTCCGGTCTGGATTACGAGCGTCTGGTTTTAGCTGCGGGCCCAGTGGGTCTCATGCAGGCCGCCTGCGATGTCGCCTTTGACTACGCCCATCAGCGTAAGCAAATGAATAGCCTGATCGGCGAGTTTCAGCTTATCCAGGGCAAGATGGCCGATATGTACACAACTCTGAGTGCTTGCCGCAGCTACCTGTATGCTGTGGCCAGATCCTGCGAGGCAGGCGTACGTAGCAGCAAAGATTGTGCCGGTGTCATATTGTACAACGCTGAGAAGGCAACCCAAGTGGCATTGGATGCCATTCAAATCCTTGGCGGCAACGGCTACATCAACGATAATCCCACAGGACGCATTTTGCGCGATGCCAAACTGTATGAGATTGGTGCTGGAACTTCTGAGATTAGACGCTGGTTGATTGGACGCGAATTGAATAAGGAGTACAAGTAAAAGACTCTCTAATGGATGGACGTGGATGGATGACGTGGCAATATTATGATATGGATTGTGAACTATATTAACTATCAAACAGACTATTTGTTGCATTTATTTTTTGTACGATCTTTTCGTAAAATATATCTATATATTGTACTATGCGTATTTGAAAGTTTTTTTCCCCCAACTCAATTGGCATTTGAATCCTTCCACAAATTTCCGACCAAGTTATAAATATTGTTAAGATATTGTTTTTATTAATTTACAGAAAAATACACAATTCATATATGCAAATACGTATACACGACGATTCACACATGTACTCGTATGTATATACAAAACGAAATCAGAAATTATGATTACATTGAAAGGGAAATCCTTGCTATAAAAGAGCATAGAACAATTTTACGTACATAGATAGATTATTTAAGAACTAAACTCTAAGTTAGGTGAACAATAAAAATGTTTATGAGCGCTTAACTTTCAATTGGCGCTAAATTAACTAAAAATGTCGTTAACTTTTAGTTTTAAAGGGTGCACAGTAATAAATTGCATTGATCTAACAACAAATCGAATTAAGCCCAATTTGTAATTTTTACGGTTTTGTGTTACGATTAAAGGTTACGAATATTGTATGTTGATTTGCTTAGGTTTCGTTTGATTAGTACAATATTAATGTGTGTGTATGGCTTAATCGTGCATTAGGCGGCGATTTCGACGGATATAAATGTGAATATATATTGGCAATAAATTGGCAGATAAACACATACACAAAGCTAACAACAAATATACACAAAATCATTTCGATTATATTTAAAAACCATAGAAAAGAATAGCAGAAATCGTACTTGAAATCGAAAGCGATTATTACATTAAAGTTAGGGCGTGTGTGTATATAAGGTATGTGGGTAAATATATGTATATATCTATATAGACATAGTTTTGCTAGTGGCTAATTATAATTAAATGTTAAATTATTACTATTAGTATGTATGTAAATGTTAAAAGCACATTTGGCAAACATCAACGTTTCGTTTCGTTACGGGTTACATTCATTCAGCTCCAACTCCAGCTCATTCAAGGCGAAAACTGTGCTTCTCCGTCTTCGTCTCGGATCGCGATTCCGTTGTTGTTGTAAACGATTTGCGTTCCATGACGCGCTGTGTCATCGAGGTCAGACGCTCGGAGCCCTGCTGATCGACAATGCTTAACTTGCCGCCATCCGTGTTGAGCGTCATCTGCGAGAAGCTCGACTCCAGCGGCTGGGCGAGGGCCACATCACTGCTGCTGATGTTGCTGCTGTTGTTGGCCGACTTGTCAAAGTTGCGCGTCTCGTATCTGCTGAAGATGACGGAGATTAGTTAAGACAGACAGTCGAGTCGATAACTGATGGCGTTGACTTACCTGGATGTGTAGCCCTCGTAGTTCTGGCCGGGATACGCATTGCCCGCAGTTAGTTGGACCACACCACCCTGGCCAAAGGTCTTGTCATGCAGATCCTGCACACACGCCTCCAGATTACGATTAACCGTGGGCTTCTGTGGTGGCGGTGGTGGAACAACGGGCGCGGATTTTGAGGAGTTTTGCGTTTTAATGCTGGACGATTCAAAGCTATGCTGGTAGTTGGGATTAGTGGGTGTTGTGGATGTTGTGAAACCATTGCTGCCAGCACCGCCTGCCACTGGACTGCCAGGATAGGGGCGTGGCACAGCATTGGCGGTTAGTTTGGGATTAGAGCGAAAACTGTGACCCGACGTTGCCGTCTGCATGTTAGAAATGGTCGTTGACAACGGCGGCGGCGGTGGTGGAAAATCTCCATTGGCCTCGTCCAATGGCGCATAATTGGCAGGCGGCGGTGAAACGGCGCCCGGATGATGGAAATGCTGTGGCTGCGGGCTGGCAAAAGTGTAATGATGCTTCTGCTGCTGACCACCGCTGGCGCCGGAGTAGTAGCTCGGTGAACTGGGCACATCACCCTGGGAGCCATAGTAGGCACCTCCGCGACCCAAAGTCTGTTAGAGTTAGCGTTAGAGAAAATAGAAGAAATTTTCGTTGGTTAGACAAATTAGGGTTAGATCAGTTATTAAAACTACAGCTACAACGATCGAAACCGACACCGACACCAGGTGATAAATTCCGTCAGCTAATCAATGCCAATTTGTTGGTGCACTCGAAAAGGAAACTTTAAACTTAATAGAGTAGAAAATCTGGTCATACATTGTTCTGGCTCTTGTTGAGCGTGCCATAGGCGTACTCCGTGTCGCTTTCATCTGTGGTGAATCCCTGGGTATTCTTGGCATAACGTTGCGCCTGTCGCACATGCTTTAAACGCTGACGCGCCTCCTCCAGCTCCTTCTCCTTGCGCAGCACAGCGGAGCGTGCATTAATCTCCTGCGCCATGCCATCCACCATCGATGTGTTGATCTTTAGCGAGTGCTCCTCCTCGGCCTCGAGACCTTGCTGGGCGGCATGCACCAGATTATCTGTGGATTTGATGACCGCATTGCCAGCTGCCTGCAGACGACGTCCCGCCTCCGAATTGGGATTGGATTTCACCTTGCAGGCAATCAGCAGTTGGGCTGTCGAGGCAGCCACCTGTTTGGCAGTGGAGATGAGCATCTCCTCGGTGCCAACACCACGCACCAGATTCTGTGCAGCCTCCACCAAACTGTGTGTGGCTGCGGCCACAAGTCGTGCCGCCGAAATGAGACCCTCCGACCATTGGCCATCGTCGGAGCTGGTGAGTGGACGGCGTGCCACCTTGCCCTGGTCAATCAGCTCACGCTGAGCGGCATTTGCGGCCCGGACCAAAGCAGCTGAAGCAGCCATAATGCCCTTGGCAGCCTCCAAAATCATCTCATCGAACTTCATGTTCTCATCCAGCTCGATCTGTGCGAAAGATATTTATCAATTAGTAATTGACTTGGTAATTGATTTAAATTAGAATTAATAGCAAAGCAAACACCATTTTATATTAAGTTTAGTTATTCGAAATTGTTTAGTAGAGTTTCAACAATCACAGTAATAATATGTTTGATTCCTGGGTGAACTTTTGAATGTAACAACCAAGAATATCAAACATATCTCACTGGAATCATTAGATGAGTTGGTAGTTGGTTGATTGGTTGGGGTTGATTCGAATCTTTGTTTTTAGCTTACAAACTAAATGAGTTAATTATGTGAATTTAACTGAGTGCGATTCGTGCAGTTTCAAGTTGAATTCATTTTGAGTTTAGTTAGTTTCATTTCACCATTCACATTCACCATTAAAATCTAATTAATTATATATATTTATGTATATTTATTATGTGTTAGTGCAAGCTGAACACACACCTTAACATCGGCCTGACGACGTGGTCGTAGCGATGCCAACTTCTTGGCAGCCGCATCAATGGAAGCTGCCGCTCCCAACAGCTCGTTCTCGGCAATCACCGTGGGATCCTCGGGATCTATCCAGTCGGAGCCCTTCAGCAAACGCGCCATGGCCACCAGATCCGTAACACACTTGGCCACGCGACGCGATAAATGCATGCGATCATCGGCACTGCAGCTGTGCAAAATGCCATTGAGCAGCTCCCTGTAGGACTCTGCCACCGAGGTGCCTGCCTCCAAGGTGCGCACACGCAGCTCCTCCGTCTCGGCACAGTTCCAGGCCACCGAGCGACAGACGATCAACATGTCCGAGATGGCACGACGACCCAGATTAGCAGCGGCCACAATGTCCGCCTGCAGATTGGAGGTGCCAGCGGCCACAGCCTTTGCGGTGGCAGCTGTAACGTTCATGGTGACACGGATCAGATCCTCGGGCGTCACCTGTTGGCTGCCAACGGGAGGAGGTGTCTGCATGGCCTGCAAAGGGAGTTATAATTATATAATGACAAATAGTAATTAATTTCAATTGTTAAAAAAAAAATAAAAAAAAAAATTTTAATTATGTCTTACTATTCGACATAAACATTATTTTCTTTGAAATAATTTAACTTAAGTTTTTTTTAAATCATAAAAGCAGATGGAAAAATAAAACAAATTTAATGGAAAAACAAAAAAAAAGTTAATGGAAAAATAAAAAAAAAATTAATTATAAAAATAAAGAATTTATCCTACAACAGGATACTAAATCCAAAAATAGTATATTTATTTAATTTATTTAGAAATTTTTTTGTGGTTTAAAGCAGCGGTGGGCACGCAGTGGCTCCGGGAGCAGCGGCTGCTCCCAACTTAGCTGGTTTAAACTCATAACTTTTATTTGCAATCTTTACTTACGCGTATCTCCTGTGAAATGGCCTCCACAGTGGCTTCCATGGCGCGTGTGCCACGTGTGTGCTCATCCTCCACAGCCTTGACGGTCTTCAGCAGCGATGAAACATTCAGCACCATGACCTAAATTCAATAACAAAGTGTTTTTGTATTTTTTTGGGAAGGTAGTAATAAAATGTTTGTGATTAATGTTTGTTTTCAAAGTAAGGATGATGATAAATAGAGTATAGCTTAGCAGTAAACACTACAAACTACAGCCTACAAATTAAAATCAACAACTACATTTCGATGGCTTTGGCACTACTATTTAGTTTATCCAATGGAACTACTTCTACTAAAATAATATAATTGAAATAAATAAATTGACTGACGTTTACAATATGAATTTTATTCGAGAGAAATTGGACAAAGATATAATGCATTCTAGACAACATTTATTAAAAAGGGGAACTTGCAGATGTTTTGGAGAGCAAATATACATATATATGTATTAGTATTAAATCGTATCTAAAAACCCCGAATTTTAAAGTTAACGGTTTTCTGTTTTTTCAAAAAGTATTTGCACAATTTTTGGCAGAAATTTGAATGTTGATGGAAAAGAGAATGGAATTAGGATGTATATCAACAGTATTTAAATCATAATTTTAATAAATTTGAATGCACATTATTCTTGTACATCATTTTGTTGCAATCTTTAACTGCTCTAGAAGTTTACTGCCCCAACGCATCCACAAGTTTTACAAAGTTTTTCAATTTGAATTCAAGGTGACGAAAAGTTTCGAATTAATGTTGTTTTGTTGTGCAATGATTAATGTAATGTTAAATAAGAATTTCGTCAAAGTTTCCAAATGGCCCCCCTAATGACTCATGATTCCATTGCTGACTGATGCAGACGCTGCCGCTGCTGCTGCTGCGGGGGGCGTTTGTCTGTGTGTGTTAGTTTCTGTATTGGCGCTGGCAGCCGATTGGCAAACGTCTTGAAGCGTCTGCTTCATGTTGTTGTTGTTGTTGTTGAGATAGATGTGGGTGTGCATGGTATTTTTGCGAGTTTATCGAGTTCGATAGCGACAATGATGTCGATTGATTGATTTGATTGATGCATGTTCATTTCGATAGGCAGTTTTGTTCGTTGCATAAATCCACAGCGAGCGCAGCGCATAAAGAGAGCGTTTGTTTTTTTTATACAATTCATGAGAATATTTTTTGTTTTTGTGTGTATGTGTGTGTATGGGAAGAGATAAGAGCAGAGACGTCGAACGCACACAAATTAGCAAAAACGAAAACGAAAATATACAAAAATTTATGGATTTTTTCTTTATACAAATGTTTTTTCTTTTTTTTTTTGGGTTGGCAGGGTGGTTCAGTGATTTTGGGTGGGTGAGTGGTGGTGGATCGACAAAGAGAACAAGAGAGAGACAATGGGAGAGAGCGGGCGCAGCAAATGCATGCAGAGCGGCAAAAGGGAGGGTGGATGATTGACCACAAAGAGTTAGAGAGCTGACAATTTGTATGTGTATGCATGTGTGTGTGTGTGTTTGTGCCTCCCAGATTTGGGGGCTGTTTATACAAAATGTACACATTTATATGCATTTTTGTGTGTGTGTAGATTTTTGTTTGTGTTGGTTAAACATTGAAAACATTAATAACATTTAAAACAAACATCAGCAGCAGCATCAGCGATAGAGAGAGTGTGTGAAAGAGAGAGCAGCAGGTGAGTTGAGATTGAAATGAGCAACTGCAGCAGCCGAGTTGAGGTTTCTTTTTTCAGGCTCGTTTTTGTGCAACAGCAGCAACAGCAAGAGGGAAATTTTAAATGGGGTTTTCTTATAAGTAAATATTGAATGAGTGCCAAAGCCATTTTACGATTATGTATTTACGAATTGTTTCATAACGCCACAAACAACATTTATGTATGCGTATGAGTCTGGGTTTATATTTTAAGTGGTAAATAAAATACACATAGACAATTAAATAATTGTAAAAAAAATCATAACTTTTCTCTATAGCAGCGGTGGGCACGCAGTGGCTCCGGGAGCAGCGGCTGCTTAAACTTAGGTAGACTCTAATAGGATTGTTGTTGTTGATGTTGTTGTAGTGCTCCCGAATTCAGATTTCGTGCCCACCGCTGCTCTATAGTCTCCAAATTTGTTTAAAATGTACACAAGCTTTAGTTAAAATTTTGAGAAAAAGGCAGCGATTTAAGCCTTTAGATTTTTAGTGGGAAATTTCCATTTTCTCTGCTTCCTAATTCCCTATATGCTAAACTCAAAACAAGTCACCACAACCACAATTAAAGTAAGTTACAATTTTGTGAGTGAGGTGGAAAAAAAAGTACTAAAAATACATACATAAATGCCTAAAAATATTATACACTAATAAAAAAGCCACAACAACGAAAGCTTTACAGCACAAGTCTTGAGAGTAAATCAAAGAACTAAAGAGAGATTGTTTAAGAGACGTAAGGAGAGAGTATGAGAATTTTAGACTTACCCTGGCGCTCTCCTTAAGATCCTGCATGGAGGGATCATGTATGGGCTTGCCAGAGGCCAGTTTGGTGCAGTTGATCAGATCGCCCAGGGCAGAGGCCACATCCTTGACAGCGTTGATGACCATGACCTGAGAGTCGGGCTGCGAGGAGCCCAAGGAGCAGGCGCCACGCTTAACGGCTTCAGCGAGTTGGGCTGAAGATTCAAAGACAATATGGATGAGTATCGCCATGGATTTAAACAGCTGGCAAAAAAACAGATACTTACTTATTGTGGAGACGGCATTCTGTGCCGCATTCGCCAGCTGATCCTGTGTGCCGGCAGCGCCAGTCACCAGCACCTTGGTGTCCTCCACCAGAGCCTTGGCCGTCTGCAAAATGTGCTCGCGATGATCGGCAAAGCTGCCATCGCCGTCGGAGTGAAGTGTGCCCGCCGTGGCGAACATAATGGTTGTGTCCAGATCTCCAATGATGCCGGACACGGTGTGGGCAGCATTGATGCACGCCTGGGTGCCGCGAGAGCCGGCCTGAAGGGCGGCCAGCACCTGGGCCACCTTCTCGGATACGTCGCGAGCATTGCGAGCAATCTCCTTCTGGGCGCTAGCATCGTTGGGACTGGCGCCGCCAGCGGAGGATTGAATCATGGCACTCACCGTACGCCCCAAATCGATGACGGTGCTGCGAATGCGCATGGCAACATCGGGCGATGTGGTCGTGGTGCTGGCACCCACCGAATCCTGGGTGAGCTGCTGATAGTGCTGGGTCATTTCGATCGCCAACTGGGGCAGAGCTGCGGGCTCCACGCTGCTCTTGCCATTGATCTCGTTGCCCAGACGGGCAATCTCCTTGGCGGTGGCCACCATCCTGGTCTGATAGTCCACAAATGTGTCCGAGTAGGAGGCATTCAGCAGAGATTGCCGCTTGTCCGTCAATCGGGTGATGGCACGATTCACCTGCTCCATCAGACCGGTCACGATGCCCGTCTCGGCATTGATCTTCTCCACCGTCTGCTGCAACTCCTGGATGGCCTCTCGAGTGCCGTCGATGGACTCGTCCAGGCGTGGATGGGCGTGTGTGGCACGAGGATTACCCGCTGAATCCTTGGCGGATTGCACCAATGTGATGGCACTCTCCACAACGGACTTGGTCTGGTTGATCAGCGACATCTGCTGCTGGCTGTGCACGATGTGGGTGCAGGCGCCGATCGCACCGTTCACCATGGGCACCACATACCGCGAGATCTCGCCCACAGTGTGTCCCAGCTGCTCGGCATTGTTCTTGCCCGCCACGCGAATCGGTTCCAACTTGTCCAACAGTTCCGCCGCAGAGTTCAATGTCTGTCCACTGAATCCATGTAGATTGTTGTCCCGACGACGGCTCAATCCCTGGGCATTGACGGCCAAGGCGCAGCTGTCCAGCTCCCGGGTGCAGGTGCCCAGCGTATGGAGCACTTGCTCGCACTGTGCCTGGCCAGGCGCCTTGTCGCGTATGTTGTCCACCAGTCGCTTCACGGACTCCGAAACCGGCGTGGAGTGCATGGAGAGCTGTTGCCAGACAGGTGGATTGTCCGGTTGCAGGGCCAGGGATTTGGCTGCCTTGACCATCTCGACAACGCCATCGATGACGCCGCGTCCCGCATGGATGACGGGCTCCTGGGCCTTGCGGCCCTCGGCACTGATCTTGGCCGGAATGGAGATGAATTCCGGACTGGAGGCATACTGACGCACTGCCTTGACGGCCTCCAGGAGCGGCTCAACGAGACGCTCCCGACTGCCACCCGTGGGATGCTCCTCAATGGCCTTGATGTCCTGGACCAGATCGGAGGTGGCCGTCGCCACCTGCTTGGCCAGCACAATGAACTCGTTCTTGGCCACGGGATTGTTGGTATTCATGCTCGCCTGCCGGCAGATGGAGCACAGGTAGCTCGTGTGCTTGGCAATCACCGTCAGGGCGGAGATCATCTGTGGCTTGCCCGACTGGGCGCTGCTCACAATGTCGCAGTGCTGACGGATGCCCTGATAGGCCCACGTCAGCTGCGCCTGGTCGATGATCCCGGCCCGTCCCGCGGCACTGCTGGGATGCGAGACGGCAATCAGATACGCCGCCTGGGAGGAGCTCTCGATGAGTCCCTGGATGGAGTCGTTGACATTGTTCACCGACTGACTGAACTCCACGTGCTGCGACTGCTTGGCATTGTTGATCATCTCCGAGATGGCGTAGCCCAGATTCCGCGACTTGGACGTCGCCTGCTCCACGCAATCGAAGTAGCCCAGCTCGTTCACCGGCTCGTGGGGATAGTCGAGCATGAGACGCAGTGCCTCAATGTTGCGCATGGCATTGTCGCATTCCTTCTGACCCGGAGCCGACTGGATGCTGGCATCCACCAGCTGATTGATGCTCTCCGTGACGCTTCTGGCGGCGGCATGCAACAGATTCTTGGCATTCGGCTGGCCAGGATCGGCGGCAATTGACTTGGCCGTGGACAGCAGCGAACAGGACTGCGTGGACACATTGCGCAGGCAGTCGATCATCTGGGAGCGCACCACTTCATCGGTTTGGGTCTGACCCGCCATCTGCATGCTCACCGACAACAGATCCCGGTAGTTGGCCGCAAAATGTTGGCTGCTGTCCGCCAGCAGGGCAGGACTGGCATACGACTGCACAATCTGTCCGCCCGCGCTGCTCAGCTGCTCCGCTACCTGCTTCAGCTCCGACTGCAGCTCGGCGTAGGGTCGGTTCGAGGGTGGGAACTCGCTGACCGACAGAATCTCGCTGAGATCGCTCACATTGCGCAACGCGGCGTCCACTTCCCGCTGTCCGGGAATGCAGTCCACGGTGCGCGACAACGCGCCCGTGACATCCCGTCCAGCCTGGGTGAGTGCCTGCGGATCGGAGATGCCCTGGAGCGTGCGCTGGGCCTGCTCAATGAGCTGGGCCGAGCTGGTCACCACATCGTCCGCACAGTCAATGATCGCCGGGTTCTGTGTGGTCGCCGCCACGCCGTGCACACTCTTGGTGAAGTCACCCAGGGCCAGTGCGGTATCCCGTCCAGCGGCGCCTGCATAGCTGCGCTGTCCCTGTAGCACCGAGCTGAGCAACTGGCTCAGAGCGATGCCCACGTTCTTGGCCGACTTGCGCAGATCGTCGGCGGTGTTCTCCACCGTGTCACCCGGCAGCGGACGCAGTTGACCCGCCAAGGCCGCCTGGCGTGTATCGTCCAGCACATGGTGCAGCTTACGCACCGCATCCAATGCGGACTCCAGCTCCTGGCCACCGCAGGCATCACGTGCCCGCTGCGCCACCGAATGCAAGGCGGAGACGCTTTGTCCCAGGTGCAGGGCGCACTTGGACAGCTGCGCCGCGGAGGGAATATCGGTGACCGTTGGCTGCAGGGCCCGGGACGACTTGGACACCTGGAGAGCGGGTTCAATGAACTGCTCCGCCGCCTCGATAAGATTCAGCTGGGCGTTGGCATCGTCCGGCTGGGCACGCGTCGTTTTCAGGGAGGTGACCAGTCGTGGAATCGTGTCCGCCACCCGCTTGCAGTCCTGCAACAGCGACTCCTTCGTCTGATGATCCTGGCTGTGCTGCACCGCATTCTGGGCAGCCGAAATGCATTGAGTGGCCGCCGTGGCCGCCTGCTTGGAGCAGAACTCCAGACGCTGGATGAGATCGCGCTTCATGGCCGGCGTATTGGCTGCCGTTGTGGTAATCTCGCGCAGCTCCTCAGCCGCACGACGCAGTGCGTTCTGGTTGTCCGAGTCGTGGGGATTCGAGGAGCAGAGGCGTGCCGCCTCCACCAGTTTGGCGGTGGCATCGGCCAGCTGCTTAGCGGCCGACAACAGACGTCGCTGCATATCCGCATCCTCCTGCTGGTCCGCCTCCCCCTTGATGCTCTGTATCAGCTGGGCGGTCGTCTGGCCCAAGGTGCGAGCGTGACGCACCATCTCCTGGGGATCATTGGTGGACACCAGGATGTCCGTGCCAATAATGACATTCTCGACGGGACTCAACTCCTGGCTGGTGCGTTCGCCTGCTCGTAGTCGGCTTCACGTGCTCCAGCATCTCCATGAGGCTCTTGGAGTATCGGGCTGCCGCTACCAGATCCGCCTTCAACTTGGGATCATTGCTCGCCTCGTTGCACACCT